>PVJS01006265.1:21260-60732 GCA_004027185.1 Glis glis
ACTGAATTAGTGGTTGCTCCGATCCTAAGACTCCAGCTCTTAGACCGTTCGACCAGCTACTGGTTCCTCTGACTCTCCACGTGCAGTCAGAACCTGGGACTACATTGCTGCAAACTGTAAGCCCATCTGATAAATCCCTTTTTTCAAATATACTCATTCTGTGTATTCTGTTAATCTAGAGAACCCTGTCCAATACAGCTACATAGGCATAAAATCCATTTCTGTCTCTTTGATCTTTCTAAATGAAAAGTTTTCCTTCATACTAAAAAACCCGATACACATATTCTGAACAAATAAGGTACATCAAAACAACAAAGGAATTTTGTTGTTTGTTTGTTTTTTATATAAATGCCCAAGCCCCATCCAAAAGACCTACTTAGTTGTAGATGATAAAACTGTAACTCTAAAAACATGATTATGATGGGAATAAAAGTTATTAGTATAATGAAAAAGAAATAAATGTGCTTTTGCACATATACCTAGGAGTCATAGGTAACTATTTACTTATATTACTGTAACCTTATTATACACATCTAATTAATTATAAGGTACTATTAATATAAATGCATTCTGGAATATACTTTCTTTTCCTTGCTGTATCTGAAAAGTCTACCTCTTTTCCTATTCATTACCTTTATTTACACTAGGGCCTAAACCAAAACATTTAGACTATTATAATAATTAATTTCCTCTATTCCCAACTGTCTTCATCCTGACCTGCTACATCTGTCAGAGGGATCTATAAAATCATGGAGTGAGGCATGGTGGTGCACACCTGTAATCCTAGTCACTTCAGAGGCTGAAGCTGGAGAATCTCAAGTTTGAGGACAGCCTGGGTAACTTAGTGACACCCTGCCTCAAAATAAAATAAAAAGGACTGGGGATGTAGCTCAGTGGTACAGCGCCCCTGGGTGCAATCCCCATACCACACACACACACACAAATGGATATATACGTGTGGATGGATGGATAGATAGATAGATAGATAGATATTTACTTTTCTGCTTAAAATATTTTATTAATTTCTTATAAAGTAAATGACCATAGAATAAACATCAATTTCTTCAGAAGGGCTGAAGGATGTGCCCATAGGACTTATCCTAATTCAGATTCTCATCTTTTATTTACCTAGTTCATGATTCAGGTATCTATTTAAACAACACCCTTAAAAGTCTCCTTCATATGCACGCATGCCCCTGAATTGGGCATTCTTGTTATCTGTTATCAGAATCTTTGCCCATTATTTGGTAGCCATCATCACATTTCTTCTTACTTGCATGCCGTGAACTTCAAAATAGCGAGGCCATACCTGACTTCCTAGTACATGGTAAAAATTTAGTGTTTAATGAATATACATAAATGAATACATTAAAAAAAATCACTACAGGCATTTGTTTCCAATTACCAGATGTTTTTCTTTGTTTAAACACAATTTAAAAAATTAGAGAATGCCAAGCTAAATATTTTGTTGGTTTTGTCTTAAAAAAAAAAGCGTGTCTTGTTTTCTCTCTACAGATGCTTAGAAGTTTTAGATGAAAATGTTAATTATTGTAAAACATATATTTTTACATAGGAAAAAAAATACCACAGTCATACATATGTGGATCGTGTATTAGTCATGGAGTGAGCCGGAAACAGATGGTACATCCAAGAGAAGAGTTTGGTAAAGGGATCTTTACCTCAATGTGGGGGGGTAGAGTGCAACCTCAATGCAGTTAACAGCAAGCAGCCCTCGCCCTCCTCCCTCTGCCAGGCTTCCATTGGTGCCATCCCACTCCAAGCCAAAGGCAAGAGAGTGGAGGAGAGCAGAGTTGGTCTCCAGAGGAAAATCAAGAATATACAGCTCAGAGAAGAAATGTGCATCAATGTGGGCATAGCCCAGTGTTCTTTACCTGTTCTTTACCAACCCAAAACCTTTATCGGAGCTATTAACAAGAAGTAGAATACTTTGTTAAAAAGAGATTGATGTGTTTTTCTCAATTAATACAATAACAAACAAAATAGTACTGTCTAGACTAATTCTGAAAGATGGCAATTATTCTCTCTGTTAGGCAGACACCAAGATGGAAACGGGCATAAGATAACCCTAAGAACAAACTTCCATAGCATGGCCCTGAGTGAAGCCTCTGGTTCCATCTTAATTAATGCCACCCTCTTTCACTGTCAAGCATGACCATGGTTTCCATAAGTTTGAGTTCTCCCATTTATTGTTTTTATATCAAAATAGATTTATTTTCATACTTATTTTTATATAGTGCAAAAATGGCCCTCAAATTATAAAATGACAAACATCTATCCATACTTGATTATTTAGGAATTGAATATATTTTATCAATTTAACCAAAATGTCAATTATGTTCTCTTAAATTAGACAGAGTTGGCCAAGTCCACCCCAATTCGGGGGAAAGCCAATGCTCTCCCAGGATGACAGCAAGCCCAGGTGTTGACATTCATCTCATCTCTCTGTCTCGCTCTTTCTTCCTTGGTCTTGTCCTTCTTTCTTATAACTGTGATTTTCCTCCTATTTGGCTTTCCTCAAGCCAAAATTTCTTTTTATTTCTAATGTTGAAGGATTTAGAAACTCTCTTACATCATCCTTTTTCCCTCCTTGAACTTTCTGCCATCAAAAAGCTTAACTAAGCTGGGCATAGTGGTTCACATCTGTAATCCCAGTACTTGGGAGGCTGAGACAGGAGGATTGCAGGTTCCAGGCAAGCCTTAGCAATTTAGTGAGAACCTCAGCAAATTAGAAGGAGCCCGTTTCAAATAAAAAATAAAATAGGGCTGGGGGTGCAGCTCAGAGGTAGTATGTTCCTGGGTTTGATCCCCAGTATCAAAAAAAAAAAAAATGCTTAACTCCCTCTTTCTCTAAACAAACACGCATAGTTCCTTCCATAGGGAAGGAACTTGTCACTGTCAGTTTATTTGTCACATGTGTAATTATTTATATAACTGTATGTGAATACTATCAATGCTTCCAGTTTATAAGACAATCTTGTATAGTGGCTTAAAACCTTTCAAACATTCCAATATGTCTAGTCCGTGAACATATACCTCCACTTATTTTGGTTGTCTTCTACTTTTATCAGTACTGTTTTGTAGCCTTTGGTGAGGAGGATCATATATGTTTTGTAACATTTGTACATTTGTTCCTAGGAGTTTGGTGTTTTTAATATTGTTATAAATGCTAGACTCTTTTCATTAATTTTTTGAATCTATAATGTTTCTAATATGTGAAACTATAGCTAATTTTTGTAGATTGACCTTATATCTAGTAACCTTGCTTCATTTATTAATTCAAATAAGTTATTTGTAGATTATTTGAGATTTTATAAGTATACATTTATATTGTTTATTAAAATGAGTTTTGCTTCTAGCAGATGACTTTGTCCCTATACACAATACTCCACTCTAATGTCTGTGTTGAAGACAAAGGAGCTGAGCCACCTCTTTGTATGTCAGTCTCTGTATTCATGGAGGAGAGGCCATAGATGAACCAACTCCCTGAGTTATTTTGAAGTCTAAGTGAGGTAAGCCTCAAAACACACTTACAATAGTGGTTGCCCATAAGCCCTAAGTCAGTAATTTTTACTAATATCAAAATTATTTTTCTAGTTTGATGCTAATGCTAGATTTTAGATTTTAATGCTAGATTAATAGAAACATCATAGTTGCATAATAATCATAGTACTGAGTAGTGACAATTAAGTATACGTAGAAGTAATCAGAAATGTGCTTTAAAAATTGATTTTTATTTTATCATATCAAAAATCAATAAAAATGAAACAATATACCTCACTCAAAATATAGCAACAAAAATATTAGCTAGCTAGATAAAGAACCAACTGGAGATAGTCCTCACTAAGAAGACAACCTTCCCTAGGTGATCAATCATTCAGCATGGATTCACAAGTTTAAAGTAATTCTTACAAAATACCAAGAGGTTTCTCTTTCTATTTTAGCTTCAGAAAATTATTCTTCATTTTGTCTCTAAGATTAAGCAGATTAATAACTCTAAAAATTCTTAACCATATTGTCTCCTTCTTGAGAATGATTTGCTAGTCATTAGGGAGTATTATTTAGGAAATACTGGTCTCATAGCTAGTAACACCACCATTCTTTTTCCAGTGAACATAGAAGTCATAAGTGTTTTGCTGTAACATTGGTGTTTAGCACTACAATGCAAGAAAACAAACTGTGAAGACTATAGCACACGGCAGAACACAATTTCTCTGCCCATCTCCTTCCCTTAAAGTGTTTTCTTGTTCCTCTCCCACCCTCTTAACAAAGAATGTTAAGATCATGAGGAAAAAAAAAGACAAGGCTTCTTAGTCCTGGTGTCCTTGTATGACTGAAAATTTCCAAGCTGAAGAAATGTATTTTAGTCAAATTCCAGCCCTCTTTTTATTTTAACATCATTTTCTAAAGGAAAAATGAAAAACGATAGGACCCGCTTTTTGCTGTTTTCTCCTACTAGACAGAGGGTTCACTTTTGAAGGCACACATATGTTTTTCAACAAGAAGTGAACATTTTCTAAGTGGAGGAATACATGGCCTCAGAGGAATCTAATGCTTACCATGTTGCTTATCTTCTAACTGGAAATGTATTATTTTCTAAGTCTCCACTCAATTTATGTTCTAAGTTTGAGAGAGAGAGAGAGAGAGGGAGAAAATTAATATTCATTAAAAAAGAAGACTAAGCCAAAAAGGGAAGGAATGTCTTAGATCATCAGTTCTTAATAGTCATCATTTCATTTCTACCATTCCTAAATCATAGTGAAGCAAATATTGATACAATATGAATATACTTTTATTCAAAAAATTTGTTCTATTTAGATTGGATATCACAAATATAATCAACCTATAGGTGGATAGAGTAAAAAAAGAAAACAGCCTTGATTAACATTCTCCATCATTCTTTATCTTCTTTATCAATTCTGAATCTTGGACCATTTGAACTAAACTTTGTTGAAAATTCCAAGTTTCTCTGACATGAAATGGCATTTTAGAAAATCCTGCCTTCATGTGGGGAAATTGGAACACTTCTACACTGTTGGTGGGATTGCAAATTAGTGCAGCCACTATGGAGATCAGTTTGGAGATTCCCCCCAAAACTAGGAATGGATCCACCATATGATCCAGCTATACCACTCCTGGGTATCTTTCCAAAGGGACTAAAATCAGAATGTTGTAGTGATACGTGCATATCCATGTTTATAGCAGTACAATTCATAATAGCCAAATTATGAAACAAACCTAGGTGTCTATCAACAGATGAATGCATTATAAAATTGTGGGATATACACACAATGAAATTCTACTCCAGCAATCAAAAAGAACAAAATTAAGTCATTTGTGGAAAACAGATGGACCTGGAGAATATTATGTTAAGTGAGATTAGCCAGTCACAGAAAGTATGTTTGCTATCAAATGTGGAAGCTAGGGAGTAATCAGGATACAAAAGGTACTTTAGATAATGGAGGAGAAACACCAGTAGAGTGATGGAGCGGGTCTAGGGGAAGGGTGGAGGAGAATTAATGAAGGAAACACTTCCATTGACATTATGTGCATATGTGAAATTACGGATGCCAATCTCAAAATCATGTATGGGGAAGAGGAGTGAGTGGGGTGAGAGCCGGAGGAAGCTCACCAAGTGCTGTGTGCATGTATGTCACTATCACTCTGAACTACATTATGATGTGAGACTACAATGCACCAATAAAAGTGTAGTAAAAAAAAACTCTGCCTTCTAGAAGTCATAACCATTTCCCAAAGCCCTGCCCATATGACTCTTCCTTTCTTTATCTGCATTCTTCGATTTAGGAAACATGATCATACCTATTGCCTCAATTATCATACTAGAAATGATACTCAGATCCACCTCTTAGTTCCTGGCTCCCCATTCCCTTATTGCAATAGCAACTTCAACATTTGTACCTATTTTTACATCTAGACCATTTCTTTCATTTTCTTAACTTAAAAGGTCAGATACATATTTTCTACATTTTCACTCTCAGTTTTATAAATAATTCCCAAATCTCAATTTTTATTTATGTATTCATTTTATATATTTATTTTGTGTTGCACATCCTCCTTCCTTATTGTCATCACCTCTGTTCCAACCTTTTCTATTCCCTACTGTGACTACTGGGACCATTGCTCATATATGTCCTTTCCCACTAGTACTTATCTATTCTACACACTGTGGTCAGAATAATCTTTATGAAGCATTACTGAGATACCCTCTGCCTATAGAATCCTAATCTCCACCCTACAGTCCATTTGAAATGGCATTTTGTTTGGGTATTTTTGTTTTTGTTTTTTTTGTTTTGTTTTGTTTTTGTGGTTCTGGGGATTGAACCCAAGGGCATTCTGCCTCTGAGTTACACTGCCAGCCCTTTTTATTTTTTATTTTGAAACAAGGTCTTGCTAAGTTATTGTGCACTGCCCTCAAATCTTTGATCCTTATCTCAGCTTCCCAAGTACTGGGATTACAGAGGTGTGCCAAGTGCCCAGTTTGAAATGGCATTTTCTTAATATACACACTACAATACCTTCTTTCTTTTCCATAAGGTTATGTGTGTGTGCTATGTCAATTGCCTACAGCTATTTATATGACAAAGTACATTTTAAAAGAAAAATTGAGAACTCTTCAAAAAAACATTGTGACAAAAATGAATCTAGATCTCTTAGGATTATATTTTGCCTTCATGTAAACTTTCAAACATAGTATTAATCTGCTGCCTCTGTTTTTCAATATTCTTTGAACTCTGATTCATTCTTTTGAACATTAGATATCAAAATTAAACTCCCTTATCTAATAAAAAATTATGTCATTGGTGAGATTTCTCACCATTCGAAAATGGTAATTTGGTGCAAAGCAATTGTAAGCAGGATGAGTGAGAGAGGACACGGAATGCAATTTGTATGCACTATGAAAGTTTTGTGAAGTGTGTGTGTGTGTGTGTGTGTGTGTGTGTGTTGCTGGGTACTGAAATCAGGGGCTCAGTGGTGCTGCTCTACCACTGTGCTGTACTCCCAAACATTTTTTTTTCTTGAAACAGAGTCTCACTAAATTTCCATGCTCTGGCTTCAAACCTGCAATCCTCCTGTCTCAGCCTCCCAAGTATCAGGATTATAGGCATGCACCACACACCCAGCTAGTTTTGTGAACTTTGACTTGAATTTCTGAAGAAAAGCAGATCATTTCTGCATTACCTGGAACCTGTCCAAAGTGAACCCTGAGTAGCTTATAACCTAAGGCCACACAAGCGCCAGTTCTCTTGATGAACAATACCCTCCACTCCTCCTGCTTCAAGGCTTACGGTGATTGGTGGCTTTTAAATGGTTGCAAAAGTCACAATTGCCCAGTTCTCAGGAAAAAAAATATGCACTATAAAAATCCAAGGTGTAGCTAGCTCATTTATTTGGATTAAAAATATCAATATTCTTTAACATTATTTCTCATCCTGCCCTATAGATGTAGCATCACTAAAAGTTAGCAATCCAAGATAATTATATCACTTTTAGCATTTTCATCATAAATTTTTTTCTTATGTGGCTGGCAACCTGAAAGACACTTTATCTCTAAAAAAGCTTCAACCACAAGTTAACATGTTTAGCATCTGTGTGATCATAGCCACAGTGCTGAACAGCTTACTTAACCTTATTACTTACTTATCCCTCTATTTTCTCTATGAATAAACAAGCATGCTTTTTATGTTAAATCTTCAAAGCAAATCCCTGAAGTGAGAAATGTTTAGGTCTGATTGAGAGAAGGGGAGGTTGAGTAAAAGGGAAGGCTTACTTATAACTTAATTTTGTATACAACATCAAAACCAAAAGCAAGGAAGGTAAAATCCAATGACCATAGGCTTCATAGTAATGGTAGTTGTCCCTTTGCCTTAGTGAAAACCTCCTCTGTTATGTAATTGACTGGAGGCAAACATTTTAGGGTAAAGTGCAGCTTTCTTTTTAAAAAGTGTTTTATATATTTATTATTATTATTATTTATACTTTTATTAGTGCATTATAGTCTCACGTCATAATGTAGTTCATAGTGATAGTGACATACATGCACACAGCACTTGGTGGGCTTTCCCCGGCTCCCTCTCCACTTCGCCTATCCCCATACATGATATTGAGATGACATTGGTATTCTCACAAATGTATATAATGTCGATAGACTTGATTCCTTCATTGATCCTCCCTTTCCCCTTCCCTTCCCCTAGACCATCTCCCTGGCTCCACTGAAGTTTCTCTTCCCTTATCTGAAGTCCCTCTGGTATCCCTATTACTCCCTAGCTTCCACATATGAGAGAAAACATATGACCCTTCACTTTCTGTGACTGGCTAATCTCACATACCATAATGTTCTCCAGGTCCATCCATTTTCTTGCAAATTACATAATTTTGTTCTTCTTTATTGCTGAGTAGAATCCCATTGTGTGGATATCCCATAATTTTGTAATGCATTCATCTGTTGGTGGACACCTAGGTTGGTTCCATTGTTTAGCTGTTGTAAATTGTGCTGCTATAAACATGGAAATGCTTATATTACTATGATTTTCTGATTTCAGTCCCTTTGGAAAGATACCTATGAGTGGTATAGCTGGATCATATGGTGGATCCATTCCCAGTTTTCTGAGGAATCTCCACACTGATCTCCATTGTGGCTATACTAATTTGCTAAAGTCCAGCTTTGAGTTGGAGGTTGAGATGCTTCAGATTTTTGGAACACACAAGTCTGAAGTAATCACAAATTTACCATTTCAGTGTCTTTCAAATTCTTTACTATATTTTATTCATTTTAATAATATCTCATTAGAGCTGGGTGTGGTGGCGCACACTTGTAATCCCAGTACTTGGGAGGCTGAAACAGGAGGATCACAGGTTCGCGGCCAGTCCTTGTGAGGCCATCTGCAACTTAGTGCGACCCTGTTTCAAAATAAAAAAGTAAAAGAGGGCTGGGGGTGTAGATCAGAGGTAGAATGCCTCTGGGTTCAACCCCCAGCACCAATGATTAATGATAATAATAATAATAATAATGTCTCATTAGATTTCTAAAAATCCCAAATAACCCTTATCAAAAATTTGAATATTTAATTCACCTCACAGATTAATATTTATTAAATATTTATAGTTTTAGAATAATGAGACTTTTAGTAAATGGTCCATAGGTGCTATCAGACTTAAGTCTTAGAACATAAAGCAATAAAGTTGAACTGAACTTCACTCCCAGTAGAATACTTGCTTAAAAATAAGAAACACCTCTTTATCTTTTCTCTTCTTTCTAAAACCCACTCTCAAAGCCACTTTGCTTTGTTAACTTTCATAGCATGTATTCTCACTACAGCTTTCAACACCTAAAAAATTAGTGGAAGAATTTGACTGATTATAGAGGCTGTTTTCCTTGTTCCGCGGCTTGTTCTAAAAGGGATACTCAGCAGAACTTGCATTTTTTTCTTTCATTTTGTGCTGTCTGCATGAGTAATTACCTCCCTGATTTCTGAGATGCAATTGAGTAGCTTCCACATTAGAAAAATCCAAAGATTGATAGAGCCATCGTTCCTAAAGGATTAGTCTGTGGCTGTAATTCCACAGAGTAGGGCATTCAAATAGCAACATGCTATAAAGTTTCATTTCTCTTGTTTTTAAAAGCCAAATATTGTTACCAATTCCAGGGAAACTGCAAAGGTTTTCTGGCTCTTTTACATAGGTGATGATCTTTAAAATTCCAGAGCGGGTGCTTCCCACCCCCATGGAATGTGTCACCCCAGAAGGTGCCTTCATGATAGCCAAGTGCAATGCCAGAGAAAGGCTCTCTACTGACCTACACCCCCAACCCCAAGTTTCACATGGGAACTTTTTTTTTTTGAGGTACCGGGGATTGAACCTAGGGGCATTCTACCTCTGAGCTACACCCACAGCCCTATTTTTTATTCTTTATTTTGAAACAGGGTCTCACTAAATTGTGGAGGGCTTCACTAAGTAGCTGAGGCTGGCCGTGAACCCGGATCCTCCGGTCTCAGCCTCCCAAGTACTGGGGTTAAAAGCGTGCGCCACCACGCCCGGCTTACATGGGAACTTTTACATGTCCTTTTATATCAAGGAGCAAAAGTTTACCAAAGCGAGAAATAAAAATATTTCTCTGTTCCAAATTTAGGGTTAGTTTTCCTTGAATCATCTCAATAAACTGTTTCCTTAAAAAAAAAAAAGAAAGAGCCAGGCGTGGTGGCTCACGCTTGTAATCCCAGTACTTGGGAGGCGGAGACCGGAGGATCCGGGTTCACGGCCAGCCTCAGCCTCAACTACTTAGTGAGGCCCTCCGCAACTTCGTGAGAACCGGTTTCAAAATAAAGTATAAAAAATAGGGCCGGAGGTGTATCTCGGAGGTAGAACGTCCCTGGGTTCAATCCCCGGTACTGCAAAAAAAAAAAAAAAAAGAAAGAAAGAAAAAGATAACTAAGTGCAGAGTACACTTTTTTGAGAAATTGGACATTGAACTTATGACAGTTAATTTGCTTATCTGTTAATTAACATTTTCTAAATATCTGTACTAATTATTTCGGAGCAAGCTGAAATCAGCTATGCAAACCCTTTAACAGTATTTGAATTATGAAGAAGCTTTATAACCTGGTTCAAAAATGAAGAAGTACTTTTTTGAAAATAGGTGTCATTATTGGATGAGGGAGCCTGTCTTGGTCTTGAGCCGCCATAACAAAATACTATAGACTGTGGCTTCAGCGACCGACACATTTTTTCTCAGCTCTGGAGGCTGAAGACCTGAGATCAGGGTACTAATAAGGCCAAGTTCTGGTGAGGAATGTCACTCTGGGCAGCAGGCAGCCATCTTCTCCCTGTGGCCTCATGTGGTGGAGAGAAAGACATGTCTGGCATCACCTGCTCTTTTACAAGGACACCAGTTCTGTCTGTTAAAGCCCCCCCTTTATAACTTCATTTAATCTTAATCATCTCCCTAAGAGCCCTATCTGTAGTACAGTCTTAGGAGAGTTGAGGCTTCAACATATGAATTTTAAAGGAGCACAACTGAGTCCATACTATGGCCTGAAGAAAAAAAAAAGATTCAATGAGTTTTCACCCACGTAGATGCTCCAAAGCTACACAATTGCAAGTTCATGTTATGTGTGGAATCTGGTTTGGACTCCAGGTCTGCCCTCCTTTTCTTTTCTTCCCCCTCCCCTGTCTTTTTTTTAAACTAATCAGTCTGGTGGTCCCTTGTATCAGGCAGGTATCTGGCATGTATACCACAGAGATTGCAAAAACCATTACAAATAAAATTATTTGTAGCTAGCCAAAGAAAACTAAATCAAGTTTTGCTTATTCCCTAGTACTTTTCAAGTTAGCTTATTTATTATATTTACAAGCTTATTTAATTTGCTGCAGATGTTCAAGGGAAGGCTTTGTAAGCATTCACTGTTAGAATGTTTTTTTCATAAAATCCATTTTCCAAATGTCTGAATAATGACAAAAGACCTCCTAACAGAATATTAAACCAGGAAATTCATCTAAACATCACAACTATAATCATAAGTGGTATAAGCTATAGTTGCTGTCTGATTAATTTTGGCTCAGTAGAATGTTGTTGAAATGATTGTTTTGACTCAATTTTTTTTCTCTTTATATAAAAGTAGACACCAAAGCTCAGAGGATGCAGGAAGAAATGATGGCCTTATAAACTAAATTCTTAGTGAAAGCAGCGAGTCTAATTTTCAGGTAATCTTACAAAGATGTGCATTGTTTTTTTCTTTTCTTTTCTTTTTCTCATAGCAATATTGAAAGCAGACTCATACTTTTTAGATAGAATGGCAGTGGTTTTTTAAACATTTTAAATACTTATTTTCACTCTATTAGGGTAGTTGGGGGCATTTGTTAAAAATGAACATTTCTGTTATACTACTCATTCTTGGCTTTTGAAATTAGTTCTGCTCCGTAGCCATTTTAACTGAAAAGCAAGATCTTTGTAAATTAGCTGCACATTTAATTAATTGAAATTCAACCTCCCAAGACAAACCACAGATGCTGTACATATTTAGCAGTGTCTTCTAACCAGCTGTACTAATCTGGGCAGTAACGCTACCCTGTGGCTAAACATCTGGACAGAGCAAGAAAACAGAATAATAAATAGTTTCAGTATTCTATCAGACAGATGCCTACAGGTGACATCACAAAACGTAAACACAGAAAAAGAAAAATGTTTGCTGCCTAATTCAGCATTACAACTTGAAAGACATATCATGCAGATTTTGCAATACTGCTCTCAACAAGTTTGACGTAAAGCAGCAACATTTTCCATTTTGTAACTAGCTGTCAGATTGCATAGTACAACATCTTCAAGTTCAAATAGAGATGAGGTAGTACAGTGCCTCTGGATCATTTGCTTTGAGTGTCATGATTCCAGGCAAACAACTTTAATATCCATAGTCCCAGAGTGTTATTTAGGAACATTTTTGAAAATACAAAGAAAGAACAAACAATGTCTTGTGCCTGATGGAAAATTTCCTTTGTAAGAGATAGATCTCAGACATATGACATGATTCAGGTTATATAATAGACATGTTTTTCCTAGAAAGGGATTAATTTTTTAAAAATTTCCCAATTTCAAATTTGAAATTGAGAACAACCAAGGAGAAATGGTACTCAAATAATTTGATCCTAAAATAAACATAATCTGTATACATAGGATAGGATATTTGTGGGGTTTATTTTTTATTTTTTATTTAACTTTTTTATACTTTTATTGGTGCATATAGTCCATAGTGTAGAATAGGATATTTGAAAACTCTATTTTGATTCTGCAAGAAGCAGACATTCAGTAAGTGGTCCTTATCTCTGAGGGAGAGGGAGCATACAATTCATTAAAATCTCTAGATGATCTGAGGTAAAACATTATATAAAACTTTTTTTCAGATTTGTCATTTGGTGAGTAGGCATAAGCATTCATAGTTCAGAGTTCCTTTTTTACCCTTTCAATGTTATTTCAAATATGACTGCGAATTTAAAGCTTTCTTTGAATGCAAACTTAGATGTGAACATTCGTGGAGGACAATATAGTTAGTTCTCTTAGGGTAGTAAGCCAAAATGTTTTTTTTCAATCTTACCTTTCAGAAAGTTTTATTTCTTTTATATTTAGATTGAAACACCTGTTTTTATGTAAACAAAATTTTAGGGGTTTTAATTTTTTATTGACCTTTCCATTGCAAAATAAAGTAGTCAAGTGTGTTTTGTTAAGAATTCACATCACTGTAGCTGAAATCTATATGCCAGAAATGTATCATTTCACAATGAGAGATGAAAAGATACCCTTAACACTGGTAGTTTACTGGACATCATTTTTACATTAATAGAAAAGTAAGTAAGTTTCTTAGGAGGTATTCAGAAAGGTAGCAAATGAGGAAAAGTATTTTCTTATTCTAACATTCAGTGTCTTGATTGAAAGGCAACCCAGAATTTGGGGAGTAAGGGAATCCTAGAGAAACTCTTTCAGAGGATAGGGACCAATAGCTAGACAAGAACCAGGAAATCAAAACTACATTAAAGTTATAATTATAAAAAAAATCAGAGTGAATGAACTGAAAATAGAGTAAGGTGTGGTAAGGGAATTAACATTTCTAGTAAGACAAGTAGTTGATGGTTGTATATATGTGTCTAACTATATCAACAAACCTATGCATATATTTTTTCCAGAAGCTAAAGTCTAATTCCTGCTTGGAATTAACATAGAATACATCTCCTAGACAAAGACAAAAATAAACTCTACTTCTATTAGCATAATAGTTCATTATTATTTTATATTTATTTCAAAATGCTTCAATGTAGATATATTATGTGGCCTACTCCCCAAATATAAATCTTGTTAAAAAAACAATATATAAGGAAAATCATCTTGTCAATTTAATCATCTTGTCTGCATAACATAATTTATTCAAATTATCATCTGTAAAACTATCCAGTGCAGTTAACAATGCATACAGGGGTAGCTTCAACAACATACTTATATTTTTTAAATCATTAATTGGAAAGGGTTGATCCCGAATTATGGAAGCACTATGTATAGTACAGCCAAAACATTATGTGTATGTGTATACACACACAGGTATATATTTATATATCACATATACCTACATAGTGTGTATATGTATCTAAATAATATATTTTAAATGTAAAATATAAGCATATATATACATAGACATGTGAATATATATATGTAATGGAGTGGATTAGACAAATTAGAGCTGAGATTTGAATTTGATGGTGACAGCACAGAGATCCTCAAATATGTAGAAAGAACAGTAGCCAAGGGTGATGCTCCCTGCCCAGTTATCTCTGATTGCCATGCTGCTCCTTGAACACAGCCTGCTCGCTCCCACCTTGTGCCACTGGGCTTAGCTGTTCTCTGTCTTGGTATCTTAGGTTCTTCCACCATGTAGATGCACATCTTTCTCCTTTACCTCCTTCAAATTTTGTTTAGGTTTCAATTTGCCAATGAGAACTTTCATAATCTTTGTTCACAGCTGCTGTTCTGCACCCCAATCTCTGCACCTTTAGCTCCGGTATTCAGTCTAGGTTTAATGTTTTGTTGTAATGGGGGCTGTGGTTGTGGTGGTTGTTTTAAATCTAAAGCACTCATAGCTTTCCTACATAAAACTATACAACTTTCTTATTGTGCCCATTGCCTATTTCTCATTTATCAAAAAGTTGGCCCACTGAATAAATTTTCCGAGTCCTTGTCCCTTTCAAATGATCTGAAAAATATTTACCTTAATACTCTTGGTCAAAAGAATGACACCTCTCTTTTCTATTAAATTGTCATCTATCCTTTCTACTGTGAGTCCCTAGTGAAAGAATTATACTTTAGTGAAAGAGCATCTTCCAGGTGAATTCTAACTCCTGAGATACTCTCACTGTAAAGCACACACTATCATAGTTCTAATATGATACTATCAAGCAACTTCTTTGGCTACATCCAACTATGTTTACTGTCATGTTATCTCATGCCCTGTTTTCGACAGACTGTACACACACAATGGGATTCCCTTCATGGTGGGGCTATGAGGGATGTAAGACATAGAGATGGCACATTCTTCTTTATGAGATATAAATTCACTGCATTCCTTTAACAAAAAGTAACACCTCACATTTCTAAAGCACTTCATTGAATTTTCTCAAAATGGAGTTAGGGCAGTTAAAATGTTTCCTCATTTTTCAGATGAGGAAACAGAGGTTTAAATAAACTAAGTTTTCAGAAGTCAAATTTCTAGTAAGTGAAAGAAAAGGGCTTGTGGCTTCTAATCCAATGCTCCTTTTCCTGAATGTTTCTGCTGTTCTTACATCAAAGCCCAGGCCACAGCCATTCTGGTTTATGAAGGGCTCCAATTTGAGAAGAACGGCCTGAACCACCACTCACTCCAATCCATTTCAAGTTTTTTCTACACTTTTTCCCCTTAGCTTTAAATTACATAATTTTCTCCAATAACAGTAGTAACCAAGATTTACTGACAACCTACTGTTGATCATAATTATGCTGGGTGTTTTATATGCACTATTTTAGTTAGCATAGGAACCTAAGTAGAAGAGGAAGGAGAACAAGAGAGAGAGAACATCTTTCTGTTTATTCAATCTTCTTCTAGGCATCCTAATAAATCAATAGGCTAGGTTGATTTCAGACATTCACATCCCTGTGTAAAATTATTCCTTATATTTGCTTCAGAGCAGGTCTGTTATAGTAAGATATAAAATGTCCCCTAAAGAGCTTACTTAATGTTTGGAGCTGATGTAATTGAATCATAAGGGTTGTAATCCCAGAAGTGGATAAATCCATTGTAATGGATTTACCTGAGTGGTACCTAGTAGGCTGGTAGGGTGTGGCTAGAGGTGAGTCCCTGGGAGTGTGGCCTTGGGGATTATATAAAGGGTTCCTCCTCCTCTTGTGCAAGATCTCTCTCTCTCTCTCTCTCTCTCTCTCTCTCTCTTTCTTCCAGCCTCCTTGATATAAGGAGCATAGCCCATGTGCCTTCCCTCCCATCTCCCGCCTCCATGCACTGAGGTCCATGGTCCCTAACCCCACATGGACAGAGTCCAAAACTGTAAGAAAATAAATCTTACTTTCCTCTAAGTTATGTGGTCAGATCTTTAGATTATGGCTGCAAGAATGCTGATAGATACAAGGACCTTTTAAGCCTAACAGAAAAGGTACATCATTTGTGTCCCTTGTTTCATAGGATCTCTTAAAGTTCCAAGGGAATGTGCAATTCATTAAGCAGTAAGCTGGGGTTATTGGCAAAATTTCACTAGATCCATCCACCTCACTTACTGCTAGCATGGCACTCTCTGTGATAGTGCATATTTTTTCCATCCTGGTAAGATACCCTATCCTGGCAAAAGTGCAGAACAAATTTCCTGAGTCTTAACTTGGTGCCTCCTCTTGTGTCAGAAGCTATAACCTTACACTCAATTTCCTGGTCCAACCCCCTTCTACATCTGGTTCATAGGATTAAGAGGATTGAACACAGGCATGCCAATCCCCAAAGAAGCTAAATCTACTACCTGCATACAAAATTTTCCTGCTGTGCCTTATTTTCTCAAAGAACTTTTTCTCCAGTACCCTGAAATGAGATTGGGAACCCTTTCTTAAAAAAAAAAAAAACTGAAAACTAGTTGTTAGCCTGTTAATTCATAAGTCACTGGAAAACCTGGTTAAATTTCCTCAGACAAGCCCAAGAGTATCACGGCTTCCTCTTAAACAGGTGAATCTGGTAACCAAAGATATCTTCCCAGGAATCACTTCAATCCTGTCCCCACAGAGTGTGATATTTGGGAGGGGTAGTGCTTCCCAGAATCCATGAACGTATAAAAAGAAACTAGACAAAGAAGACTAGCTAATCAATAAAAACAAACAAAAATGTGACGAAGTCAAATACTCTGAAATGAGGGATAATGAATACCCTATTTTTATGGATAGTTTTAAGGATGTTTAAGGCATAGCTTTAGGCATTAAGAACTAAATCTAAATGTACATTTTAAAATAATTTAACATATTTAAAATTAGGATCACAGTAATACATGAAGTGAATCTTACAATGAAGTAATTTATATTGCTATGGTCTTATAAATAAGAAACCAAATAATTTGAGGTTACGTTCAGTACGAAAAGAAAATTTTAAATATTCTGTGTATCATAATTGACTCAGAAAAATATGAACAATCTCTAGTTTAAGAAAAACAATTTTTATGCTAACCTGTAATGAGTGAATTGAAGCAAAACCTCGGGAGGTGATTAATGATTTAATGTTTCCAGTCCAAGTGAGGTGTTAATTCCACAGACTGAAGAAACAAAATTGTGTTTCTAATTATTATTGTGTTTACATGTATCAGAAACCAATAAATATATGAAAGTTATGCTACATATATAGTAAGATAAAAATTTAAATACCACAGTATAATTGTTTATACAATTCTTATTTTAAGAAGTTGAGTAGAGGTCAGGTCAAATCTCACTGATGAGAAGTCACAAGATAAATCAAAATATTTTTCCTATTAAAATGAAGTATCACTGGTACCAATATTTCTAGAGTTAGAGTTTGTGCTGTATCCATTATCTATTCTGACCCTAGTATCAGTGATAGGGAAGATGTTCATGGAGACGGCCACCTCAAGAAGTCAGGAAGGTAATTATAGGAGACTCTAAGTTACTCTGGGAATGTGGTGTGTTTGTTAATGGACTCAGATTCAGAAATTTGCATAATGGATGAATGTTTATGGGTTGATCAAAATATTGGACTTTAAGTAAAAGTGCAGTTAATCCACTTAATACTAAAAGACTAAAAGAACTAAGTGATAACAGAAATGTGGAGAGAGTGTAATTGGTTGAATAGTAAAAGATATGTCCCAAGCCCTAACCCCTTGTATCTGTGAATATGACCTTATTTGTAAATGGTGGTCTTTGCAGATGAAATTAAGTTAAAGATCACCCAGGTAAAATCATGTCGAACTTAGGATGGGCCCTCAATTCAATGACTGGTGCCTTTAGAAAGAAGAGGAGATTTGACAGACACAAAGAAGGTGATGTAAAGACAGGGACAGGAAGAGACTGGAATTACACTGCCACAAACTGAGAAATGCCAAGGACCACCAGCTGCCATCAGAAGTAAAGAGAGAAGCAGGAAACAGATTCTCCCTCAGAGACCTCAGAAAGAACCTTCTCTGCTTCCAAAATTCTGGCCTCAAAAACTATAAAAAAATATTTTTTGTTGTTGTATGTAAGACAGCAAGAGTTTGGTAATGGGTTAGAACAGCTCCAGGAAATTAACACAGATATCCCAAGTAAAACTTCAAAAGATGAGAGGGAGAGAAGCAAGGTATTATCAAAATGAGATGCTCACACTAAAATATTATAAGAAGTGTTAATGGTAAATAGGTAGCCTCCGTGCCCCACCTCAGAACCCCATGCCTTCTGGCGGGACTCAGGTGACCCTACATTCTCCACCTTGCACTCCAGCTCACCCCAGCAAGACCCAAGCAGCTCTACATGCCATGCCTTGGACTCCAATGCCGCCACCAGAGACCCAGGTGGCTTTCCCATGCCCTCCAGCGCTGCTACCTGAGACCCAGAGTGTGCACCTCTCTGGCCCATGCGGGAGCCACTGTGACTCGCTTCAGAGCCCAGATACACTCTGGCACCACCAAACGAGGACCCCGGCACAACCCTCCTCGCTGCCTCAGAGCCAGGGAACGTTCCAGCGCTGCCACCTGAGATCCAGGAGCCCACCCGCCCTGGGGCCCATGTGCGAACCTCTGCGCTGTGCCTCAGTGCCCATGCACCCTCAGGTGCCGCCACCCAATACCCAAAATGGGCAACCTCCTCAGGGTTGCACAAAATCCTCAGCACTGCACATCAGACCCCAGGCAACCTCCACCGACACCTCCCAAGATCCAGAGCACATGCACATCCCTTGTGGCAAGAGCAACCCTCAGCACCTGTGCCTCGGAGCCCACATCCAACACCGCACCTCAAAGTGCTCCTCTCATGACAACACCTGAGCTCCAGAGCCTGCGTGCCCCACACACGCACACACACTGTGTCCCAGTCAACCAGACAGGAGGGAACCACAGCCTGCAGCATATTGACCCAATTGGGACTTAAGGGACCATCAAGAACTCTTATACATAGAAAGGAAGATGATGTGGAGGCAACAGAAACAAAATTGAAAACACCAAAAATATGAGAATGAGGAACAGTGAGGAAACAAGAAACACAATGCATCAATAAGTGAGATTACTGATATTGACCTACAGGAAATGCAAAACGGAGAGTTCAGAATTTTGATCTTCAGAATGATGAAAGGCCTCAAAGAAAGTATAGAGGAGATGAAGGAGGAAGTTGAGGCTCTAAGAAAGAATCACAAAGAAAGACTGAACGAAATGAAGGAGTCAAAAAATGAATTAAAGACTGCAATACAAACCAACTCTAGTAGGCTCAACCACATGGAAAACAGGGTATCACTCCTGGAAGACAGTTCATTCAAAATTGAAAACGCAGTCAACAATATGCAGAAGATATTACAACACACCCTGGTGATCCAAGAAATACAGGCCAATACAAGACATCCTAATCTAAGGATAAAAGGCATCAAAGAAGGAATAGAAACACAGACCAAGGGTATAAGAAACCTCTTCAAAGAAATAATTTCAGAGAATTTTCCGAACACAGAAAAGGATTTGGACATTCACATACAGGAAACATAGAACACCGTTAAGACAGGGCCAAAGAAGGAACTCCCCACGCAATGTAATAATTAAGATGTCTAATATAGAGGCCCAAGAAAGAATCCTAAAAGTAGCAAGAACAGAAGAATGGGTGACATACAGGGGAAAACAATAAAAATCACCCCAGACTTCTTAACCCAAGTAAGGAATGCCAGGAGGGATTGGTGTGAAGTACTCCGGACCCTGGAAGAAAACAACTTCCAACCAAGACATATATTCAGCAAAGCTAACATTTAAAATTGATGGATACATAAAAATGTTCCATGATAAACAAACATTTAAAGAATTCATGAGGACATGCCAACACTGGAGAAAATCCTAAAAGAAATAAATCACAAAGAAGGAAAAACAAGCAATTTTCAGAACCACAAGAGAGGTGAACTCCACCAGGTAGGCAACTAAAGAAGATTTGCCACAATAGCAACAGAAAATATAATTCAAAATGATAGGAAACAAAAATCCTATCTCAATAATAACATTGAATGTCAAAGGACTCAACTCCCCAATTAAAAGGCATAGACTGGCCATGTGGATTAAAAAGCATAATCCAACTATACACTGCTTACAAGAAACTCACCTTCTAGCCAAAGATACTCATACGCTAAAGGTAAAAGGATGGAAAAAGATATACCATGCAAACGAAGATCGAAAACAAGCAGGGGTAGCAACACTTATATCTGACAAAACAGACTTTAAGCTAAAACACATGAGAAGAGACAAAGAGGGTCACTTCTTACTAATAAAAAGAACAATCCAATAAGAAGATATAATAATGGTAAACATTTACATCCCAAATATGGGTGCACCCAAATTCATAAAACAAAGTCTTTGGAACATCAGGTCCCAAATAGACCCAAACACAATAATAATGGGAGACTTCAACACACCACTCACGCCACTAGATCCATCCTCCAGACAAAAGATGAATAAAGATTGTTCAGACTGAAAGAAAACTATAGACCAAATGGATCTAATAGACAATGCAGATTTTTTTTCAACCAGCAACACCTGAATACACATTTTTCTCAGCTGCCCATAGAACATTCTCCAAAATAGACCACATACTGGGTCACAAATCAAACACCAGCAAATTCAAAAGATGTGACATAATTCCTGGCATATTCTCAGATCACAATGGAATGAAACTGGAAATTAACAACAGGAAGACCAAAAGTAATCACATAAGTACATGGAGACTGAATGATACACTTCTGAACAAGGAATGGATCAGAAAAGAAATAAGGGGAGAAATTTAAAAATTCCTGGAATTAAATGAAAACAGAGACATGACATATCAAATCTATGGGACACATTGAAAGCAGTGTTAAGAGGAAAATTTATAGCACTGAGTGCCCACATAAGAAAAACAGAAGACATCCAAATAAATAACCTAAGGACACACCTCAAGAATCTTGAAAAACAGGAACAGTTGAATCCCAAAGCCAGTAGGAGGCAGGAGATAACTAAAATCAGAGCAGAAATTAATGAAATAGAGAATAAAAAAATACAAAGAATCAACAAAACAAGAAGCTGGTTCTTTGAAAAGATTAACAAGATTGACAAACCACTAGCTAACCTAACCAAAAGAAGGAGAGAATCAACCCAAATTACCAAATCAGAAATGAAAAACGGGACATCAACACAGACAGTGGAGAAATCCAGAGGATCATAAGAAACTACTTTGAAAACTTATATTCCAATAAAATGGAAAACATGGAAGAAATCGAAAGATTTCTAGACACATACAACCTACCTAAAGTGAACCAAGAGGATATAGAAAACCTGAATCAAACAATAGCAAGCACAGAGATAGAAACAGCAATAAAATGTCGTACATCAAAGAAAAGCTGAGGTCCAGATGGTTTTCCAGCCGAATTTTACAAAACCTTTACAGAAGAACTAAAACAAGAATTAATAAGTGGGATAGCATTAAACTACAAAGCTTATGCTCATCAAAAGAAAGCATGAAGAGCTTAAAGAGAAAGTCTACGGAATGGGAGAAGATCTTTGCAAGCTATCCCTCTGACAGAGGTCTAATATCTAGGATATACAAATAACTTAAAAGACTTTACACTAAGAAAACAAACAATCTGATCAAGAAGTGGGCAACTGAAATGAATAGACACTTCATGAAAGAAGAGATACAAATGGCCAATAGATACATGAAAAAATGTTCAACATCATTAGCAATCAGGGAGATGCAAATCAAAACTACTCTAAGATTTCATCTGACCCCAATTAGAATGGCAATCTTTAAGAAGTCAAACAACAACAAATGTTGGCGAGGATGTGGGGAAACTGGGACTCTTGTACACTGTTGGTGGGATTGCAAACTATTTCAACCACTGTGGAGATCAGTGTGGAGATTCCTCAGAAAACTTGGAATGGATCAACCATATGATCTGGCCATACCACTACTGGGTATCATACCAAAGGGACTAAAACCAGAAAACTACAGTAATATATGCATACCCATGTTCATAGCAGCACAATTCACAGTGGCCAAATTATGGAACCAACCTAGGTGTCCATCAACAGATGAATGGATTACAAAATTGTGAGAAATACATGCAATGGAATTCTACTCAGCAATAAAGAAGAATAAAATAACATCATTTGCAAGAAAATGGAAGAATCTGGAGAATATTATGTTAAGCAAGAGCAGCCAATCACAAAAAAAGAAGGGACATATGTTTTCATTAATATATGCAACCTAGGGAATAGTGGGGACACACAAGAGACTCTGGTTCATAATGGAGAACCCTCAGTGGGGCAAGGGAAGTGGTACAAGGGAAGGGGAAGGGCAAGAAAGAAGTGAATCAGTGGAATTACTATCGTAAACAATATGTACATGTGAGAATATACCAACATCATTCTTGGTACTTCATATGGGTGGGGGGAGTTGGTGGGGACGCTAAGAGCTGTGTGCATGTATGTTAACATCAAATAGATATTCATTGTGATGTGAGAGTACAATGCACCACTGAAAGCATGTTAAAAAATAAAGGTAAATAGGTTGCTTTCACACTGGATACATTTTTTATGATAAAATAAGATTTTTTTCACACTCTACTAAACGATCTGCTCTTTAGTCTCCATTTCCAAAACAAGACAGAGCAGAGCAGAAAGGTTAAGTATGTGTACACTTCAGACTAGACAGCCTACTTACAAATCCTTAGCCATTGCTTAACTGTGTCTTGTGTTTGTTTCATCTGTAAAAATGGGGATGATAAGCCAGGCGTGGTGGCGCATGCTTGTAATCCCAGTACTTGTGAGGTGGAGACCAGAGGATCCAAGTTCACAGCCAGCCTCAACTACTTAGTGAGGCCCTCCACAACTTCGTGAGACCTGGTTTCAAAATAAAGTATAAAAAATAGGGCCGGGGGTGTAGCTTGGAGGTAAAACCCCCCTGGGTTCAATCCCTGGTACCGCAAAAAAAAAAAATGGGGATGATGATAATACATATTATAAGGGGTTATTGAAAGAATTAGATACACTTCTACATAAATGTTGAAGCACTATTCATTCTCTATCTTTTGCCTCTATTATATAATATATCATTACCATCAGAGTTTGTGATTTTTCTGATTTTAGCTCAGTAGTGTCACATGTCTAATGCACAGATTTAATCTGGAAGTGAATAGTCATATCAATTTTTAAAAATGCAAATGAGAGTCGGGCGTGGTGGCGCACGCTTGTAATCCCAGTACTTGGGAGGCGGAGACCGGAGGATCCGGGTTTGTGGCCAGCCTCAGCTACTTAGTGAGGCCCTCCGCAACTTCATGAGGCCCGGTTTCAAACTAAAGGATAAAAAATAGGGCCGGGGTGTAGCTTGGAGGTAGAATGCCCCTGGGTTCAATCCCTGATACCGCAAAAAATAAAAAAAATACACATGAGAATAAGAACTCCACAAAGTAATTCAGGGGATAATGAGAGAATGCAGAATGTAATCAAGGGCTCTTTGGAAGATGTTGGCTCCCCTGTTCCACACAATGATACTGGTCAACACAGCACTGAGAAGACCTTCCAGAAAGAAGCTGGACCATCCAACAGCACCCCACTTCTTAGGTCCACCAACTCTTTCCTACACAGAATGTTCTCTCTCCCACACTTTGTCTTTCAAGTGTCTGCATGGGTGGTTTTCATTTTTCCAATTCAGATTCTTTATTCTTCCCTTTGTTGAATTCTCTCATTTCAATCCATATTCTCTATCTTCGCATTGTTTTAAACTTCTTATTTTTTCTTTTACTCATTATCAATATTATTTATTGTGTGTTCTCCTAGGGACTAAATGGCCACTTTTTTCCCTACTCCCAAGATTGTTTAGAAGCAAACCTGTCTTGTGTATCACACACATACATCTTATATCATGCCTTCACTTGTGGCTACCTTGAAATGAGACTTTTCTGATTTTTCTAGGTACCTTCTTCTATGCCTGCAGAGTACAAAGAGACAGGGCTCATTCACTGAAACAGGAAATATGTCACCACATTTAAAAAATTGCATGGTTTTACAAATATCCCAGAGTCAGTACAGTTTTTCTAGAAGTTTGATCTTTCTTATTGCGTCTACTACAGTATATTGAATTGCTAATGTTAATGAGTATATATCACTTGTAATCTCACTATGATGCATAATTACAATGCACCAAAAAAGTCTATAAATGGGGGCTTTTAAGAAATCCTCCCAAAGTATTTTAACAAATGCAATGCAGTCTAAATTAATTTTTTATTAAATATTCATAAAAATATGGAAGAGTTAAAATTTTCTCACATAAAAACAAGATTAAATAATTAAAAGTGATGATTAAACATAACATAAGGACTAAATGGATGGTAATTTTTTTTTTTTTTGCGGTACCGGGGATTGAACGCAGGGGTGTTCTACCTCCACACGTTCTACCTCCGCGCTACGCCCCTGGCCCTACTTTTTATACTTTATTTTGAGACCGGGTCTCACAAAGTTGCAGAGGGACTCACTAAGTACAGAGAGAGAGAGACAGGGAGAGAGAGAGAGAGAGAGAGAGAAACAGGGAGAGAGAGAGAGAGAGCGTGCACACAGGCACGCACGCACGTGCGCAAGCTGAGGCTGGCCGCGAACCCGGATCCTCTGGTCTCCGCCTCCCAAAGTACTGGGATTACAAGAATGTGCCACCACGCCCTGCCCAAGGATGGTAATTTTGAAGTCAATTTTCAAGTAAATTCCAATTTTCCCTCTACCAAATATCTCCCACAATTTCCATACATCTCTTACCATGAATGTGACATAGATAATATTTTTCTAAAAAGTATTGGGCCATATTTTCAGCTTTAACTAAAGTTGTTTGTGTGAGTCAACAGGACCTCTATGACTAATATCTCATGAAGATTTAAATTTTGCATGAAAGCTTTCTCATTGGTTCACAGTTTAACTCTAGGAACAATACAAGGGTTCGCTGAAAGATCACCTAATTTGTTCTTTGTATTGCAAATTTTTACTCTTCATAAATACCATGTACAGTGATATCTATATGAACTTATTAGGAATAGGGGAAAGAAGGTATGGAAAGAATGAAAGAAGGGGAAATTAAAAAATAAGTTTTGTTCATCATTTATTTTATGCTGATGTAATGCTAGCAGAGAAATTCTTTCATCTACTCATAGATTAAGTTCCAAAGGGCTGTTTATAATGTCACTTACTCATGACACCATCTGTTGGAGGGGAACAGAGTTGAAATGTTTTTTTTCATTGGGTTCCTATTTTAGAAAGTACATAAATTTCAGTTTAGAAAAAGAGTCCCTGTGTGGGGTCAGGAGGTGTGTGCCACATTTGGGCCTCAGTCAAGAGTGACACTGCACCACAGTTCTCTTGGTTTGGGGAAATGACAGCTGAGCCTTAACATTTTGAGTGTGTTTCTTCCACATCTCCCTCAATTCTGAGCTCTTTAGAAAATGGAATTTGCTTTCTGTGGCATATCACTTGTGTTCCCATAGTCTAAATCTTCTTAATGTGGAGGGACAAAAATCAGTGGGGTCATGGCAAGGTTAATCTGCATCTTTTTCCTTCTAGATTTTTTTCTTCCTCACATCACAGGTAGACAGTCAGTTTTGCATGTTCCTGCCTTCGAACTTTTGACTTCCATAGATGAAGCCAAAGACATGAAGAAATAATGGCAAGTGTCCAGGACTGGGAACTTAGACAGAAAAGGCTTTCAAAATCAAGAAGAATCTCTAAAAACATATTTGAATGGTGACTATTCAAATATGTGTCCAACAACTAAGAGCAGATCCTAGCCACTGGGACCCCATGCCTCAAGGCTGACAGTGGTTGAAGAATTTCCAGATTTAAAGAGGCACTTCAGAAGTCACCAATGAGAACCAAGGTCTGTGGCACTAAAGGACCTCTTTTATATCTCGAACCTATGGGTGATTCTCAAGGACTGTATCATACAGCCCTTGAGAAAGAATCTTAATCATTATGATGATGAAATACCCAGTCTGGCATGAGGGAATTCCCTGAGTCAGTACTGTTGATTTTTAAGAAAGTAAAAGGAAAATGTTATGTCCTGCATACTGGGTTTGTGAGCCAAAATCTACTACACATTAAAGCAATACTCCTTGTAGAAATTCTGAAGGAAAACAAGGCCTCTTGGATATTGTAAGTTCAAGCAGAGATGGCAAGAAAAAATGTTAACTTTTGGAGTCAAATGACAAACAATCCTCTTGGGTAAGACAGAGCAACCAAAAGACCAGAAATTGAAAAAGTAACTTTTCTTTAGATAGGTTTCAGGTAGAACATTGTTTCAAGGATGAAGGTTGTACACCTCAATTGTATACACAAATCACATCAGTTTTACACATGTAATATTTGGAATATCTACTACATTGTATAGTTCTTTCCAACAAACTTTCCCATTATAATTGTGATTACATGAAGTGAAATATATCCTACATATAATGAAGTATTACAATAAGAAAAATGTATTATTATATCTCTGATAGGAAGGTGATATTCTTGTAGACAATTATAACAAAGTATTCATTCACCATATCAGATATTGGGTCATATTAGTAGAAATAAAAAAGAGGGAGCCGGGCATGGTGGCGCACACTTGTAATCCCAGTACTTGGGAGGCAGAGACCAGGTTCACGACCAGCCTCAGCTACTTAGTGAGGCCTTCTGCAACTTCATGAGACCCGGTTTCAAAATAAAGGATTAAAAATAGGTCCGGGGGTGTAGCTCGGAGGTAGAATGCCCCTGGGTTCAATCCCCGGTACCGCAAAAAAAAAAAAAGAAATAAAAAACAGGGAGATACAGTCTTTTCCTGTGGATTTCATAATATATCTTAAATAAGAAATCTATGAATAAATAATTTGAAAACAATACAACTACCTAAATGGTAGCATATGTGGTATATATTTTAAGTGAGTGCTGTGAACATTCAGAGAAAGAGAAGATTATTGTCACAGGAAAGTTTTCCTGAAAGATAGGGAAAGATAAGAAGAAATCCAGGCCATGGGGAGATGTATATTTCCTCCCAGACTTTCTTTAACAATGGATAACTACTCTCACTATTTAAAAATTAAGGTAAAAATAAAAATAATCAAAATAAGAATAACTGGTGGGGTCTATACATCAATAATTGAGAAATAAAGAGTGATAGAAACAATTTATCACATGCATTCTGTGCATCAAATCTATAATAGCACAATAAACATAAAAGTCTAAATTTACCAATTCCCATAGGGAAACAAATAATCAAGTCTCCAAACCCTGAATTCTCCTCCATTTTCCTCTAGATGCATCATATCATTCACTTAAACTCATGGTGTAACTTCTCATAATAAAACATATCCCAGTGTAATAATCACCAACACCAAGATTCTCCCAAACTCTAAGCTTCAGCTCAGAGAAAAGAGCTATTGAGCAGACTCTACACTCAGACCATCATGAGTCTCCTAGGTAAATGCTGAGGGTTTGGGAAAATGATAAAAATCCACTCCCCAGTGGGAACTCTGCTGACTACAATAGCTAGACATGGAGTTTGAATCATTATTCATCATGTCTTATAAAAAAGGTCTAAAGTCATTGAAAAACTCTTTGGTTTTTTTTTTTTCCTGAAGTTGTACACGAGGAGGTGAAAGCCTACAAAAGCCATACAAAAGCCATTCAACATAGTTCTTATTAACCAACATTAACTGCCTGCCCTGAAAATTGAGTCCTGGTTCTCAAAAGCAAATAATAAAAAGTAAATTTCATCACACAGGGATCTTTTTTTTTTTTTTGGTTGGGTTTACAAGTGTAGGAAAGAGATTAAACAAAATGGCCTTAAATGCCACAAATGTCCAACAGAGAAGGCTTGCTTCCTAGGATTTAAATCTATTGCAAGAATTACCTGTTTTTTTCAGAGACAGTTTTCTTTTGATCTCTATAAATTGTCAGTGCTCTCTTGTGCTCTCATTTCAAACCAGCCTTTATGGAATTCCAATTAATTTCATTATATATCAAATTACATAAAAATCTACCACTTCGTTGAAGCAGAATAAAATAAAGCACTCATGTTATTTCAATAATCAGCACACATGATTTTTCAGTATTTATAGCTGATGTATTAAAGACATTAGACAAGATTGTCAGCAGATGCATTCTGATGGTATCAGTTCACCAATAAAATATCCATTTGGCATATGATAAACGTGAGATTCAGTTGGCATTGTAAAACACAAAAAAACTCCACCAGAATACTTATATTTTTATACACAACTAGGTACTTAATTATTATGAGAGAGTTAATTATTTGAAACAACCAAATATTATGAAATGCAAGATGGGGTAACCCATATAATTTTCAACATGGTTATAGGGAATCATAATGCTCAGCGAGCAAGCATTTCTGGACTAAATTCCAGCAATCTAGTATAAGTCTACAAATCCGATTAGTAAATGTATGTAAGGGTCTGAAATTCCTTTTCAATTTTTTAGAATCTCCTGGTTCTAATTACTATCTAATTACCAAGTCTGATCTTTAATGAAAATTAGCTATTATTACTTTAAACACAAGCAATTGGGACTTCATAAATTAAAAGACAGATTAACTACCTTTGAGCTCTAGTCTTTCATCTTGTTTTTTCTAGAAAGACTTCCTGTAAATTCTAGCTCTCACTACAGGAAAATGCTTCCCCTTCATATAATCATCAAATATCTGTGTTGATTTGAAGTGAAATTCTTTTATTATGTTCACAAAAATTCTAATTAAAAAGTCTGTTATTTGTTCTCTCAGGGATTTCAAACGCAAATGCCTAGTAAGGCCAGGAACATTAATTCTAGTCATAAGAATGTTCAGGGTTGAATGGTTACAATCTGGACAAATATGATTTACAGCCCTAAAAGAAGCAACACCATTCAGCAACAGCTGATCATCTTTGGAATGGCATAGAACCCAGAACAGAGCAAACAAATGTTTAGACTATTCAAGAGAACAAGGTTTCTGGATTTTAATTCACATGATTTTGGAGTGCTGGCATTAATTAATTTTTTTTAGTTCAGTTCTATATTTTTCATATATTCATTTATTGGTGCATTATAATTATACATTTGATAAGTGTCAAGGTAGCAGAATAATACATGCACACATTGCTCATTTACCCCTCCCTCAAATCCCACCCTATTCCCTCCCCTTCCCTCCCTTTTGTGCTCTTCATAGTGAATGACTCTTATAAGTTTGTGTGTATATATATATATATATATATATATATATATATATATATATCATGTGCTTTAGTGTGTTTCCCTCCACCCTCCTCCTAACTCCCTCAGTTAGGACATCTTCTTTGTTCATCTAAAGTTTTCTTCTTTGTCTGGAGTCCCTCCTAAGTCCCAATCCCTAACTTCCACATATTAGGGAGAACATCCAACTTTTCACTCTTTGTGACTGACTAATCTCACTTAGCATAATGTTCTCTAGTTCTCTCCATTTCCCTGCAAATGATGTAATTTTGTTCTTTATATCTGCATAAAATTCCAGTGTGTACATATCCCATAGCCTTGTGATCCATTCATCTGTTGATGGACACGTTGGCTGGTTCCAAAGGTAGGTTCATTCCCATTCTTCTGAGGATCCTCCACACTGTTTTCCAAAGGGGTTGAACTAATTTGCAATCCCACCAACAGTGTATTAGAGTTCCTACTTCTCCACATCCTCACCATCATTTGTTGTTATTTGCGTTTTTAATGATTGCCATTCTAATTGGTGTTAGATGATATCTCAGGGTAGTTTTTTTTTTTTGCGATACTGGGGATTGAACCCAGGGGCATTCTACCTCTGAGCTGCACCCCCAGCCCTACTTTTTTTTCTTTATTTTGAAACAGGGTCTCACTAAGTTGTGGAGGGCCTCACTAAGTAGCTGAGGCTAGCCGTGAACCCGGATCTTCCGGTCTCAGCCTCCCAAGTACTGGGATTACAAGTGTGCACCACCACTTCAGGGTAGTTTTGATTTGCATCTCTCTGATTGCTAATGATGTTGAACATTTTTTCATACATTTATTGGCCATTTGTTTTTCTTCTTCTGTGAAGTGTCTATTTAGTTCACTTGCCCATTTTTTATTGGGTTATTTGGTTTTTTAGTGGTGATTTTTTTAAGTTCTCTGTATATTCTAGGTATGAGTCCTCTATCAGAGGAGTAGCTGGCAAAAATCTTCTCCCATTCTGTCAGCTCTCTGTTGAGGATCTTGATTGTTTCCTTTGCTGTACAAAAGTGCTTCAGTTTAATGCAATCCTACGTATTTATCCTCATTTTAATTTCCTGTGCCTTTGGGGTCTTGTTGAGGAAGTCTTTACCTGTGCCTATGTGTTGATGTGTTGGACCTATGCCCTCTTGGAGTAGCTGCAAGGTCTCTGGTCTGATTTCTAGGTCTTTGATCCATCTTGAGTTAACACTTGTACAAGGTGAGAAGGTGGGGTTTATTTCTATTTTTCTGCATATGGTTAGCCAGTTTTGCCATCATCATTTGTTGAAGAGGCTATCTTTTTTCCAGTGGATATTTTTAGCCCCTTTGTGAAAAATCAATTGGCTGTAGGTATGTGGATTTGTTTCAGAGTCTTCTATTCTGCTCCATTGGTCTGTGTCTACTTTTGTGCCAATACCATGCTGTTTTTATTACTATGGCTTTGTAGTATAGTTTGTAGTCAGGTATTGTGATGCCTCCTGCATGGTTCTTGTTGCTGAGAACTAATTTGGCTATTCTGGGATTTTTGTTGTTCAAATGAATTTAAGGACGGATCTTTCTATGTCAGTGAATAATGACTTTGGTAGTTTAATGGGTATTGCATTGAATCTATAGATCACTTTTGGAAGAATGGCCACTTTGATGATATTTATTCTGCCTACCCAAGAGCATGGAAGATCTTTCCATCTTCTAAGATCTTCTTCAATTTTTTTCAATGTTTGATAATTTTCCTTATAAAGATCTTTTACCTGCTTGGTTAGGTTTATTCCCAAGTATTTTATTGTTTTAGGGGATATTGTGAGTGGAAATGTCTTTTGGATTTCTTTTTCATTGGATTTATAGTTGACATATAAAAAAGCTTCTGATTTTTAAGATTGATTTTGTATCCAGACACTTTGCTGAGTTTGTTGATCAGTTCTATAAGCCTCTTGGTTGAGTTTGTTGGATCTTCTAAGTATAATATCATGTCATCTGCAAATAGAGATAGTTTCAGCTCCTCTTTTCCTATTTGTACTCCTTTTGTTTCTTTCTCTTGCCTTATTGCTCTGGCTAGAATCTCAAGGACTATATTGAAAAGGAGTGGTGACAGCGGACATCCTTGTCTTGCTCCTGTTTTTAAGGGGAACTCTCAAAGTTTTTCCCCATTCAGTATGATGTTGGCTGTGGGCCTATTGTATATTGCCTTTATGATGTTGAGGTATGTTCCTTCTTTTCCAATTCTCTGCAGTGTTTTTTGCATGAATGGGTGCTGGATTTTGTCAAATGCTTTATCAGCATGTATTAAATTGATCATGTGACTTTTGTCTTTAGTTCTGTTTATGTGATGAATTACATGGATTGTTTTTCGTATGTTGAACCAGCTTTGCATCCCTGGGATAAACCCAACTTGGTCATGGTGTATAATTTTCTTGATTTGGTTTTGAATGCATGTCGCTAGTATTTTGTTTAGAAGTTTTGCGTTGAAGTTCATCAATGATATGGGCCTGTAGTTTTCTTTCCTTGAGCTGTCTCTATTTGGTTTTGGTATTAATGTGATATTGGCTTCATAGAATGTATTTGGGAGAGTCCCATTTCTTTCTATTTCATGAAATAAATTGAAGAATATTGGGATTAGCTCCTCTATAAATGTTTTATAGAATTCACCTGGGAAACCATCTGGACCTGGGCTTTTCTTTGATGGTAAGCTCTTTATTGCTGCTTCAATCTCTTTGATTGTTATTAGTTGGTTTAATTTTTCTACATCTTTTTTATTCAATTTGGGAGGGTGGTATGTGTCTAGAAAGTTGTCAATTTCTTCTAGGTTTTCCATTTTGTTTCAGTATATCTTTTCAAAGTAGTTTCTGATAATCCTCTGGATTTCCACACTGTCAGTGGTGATATCTCCTTTTTCATCTATTATTTTGGTAATTTGGGTTGATTCTCTCTTTCTTTTGGTTAGGTTGGCTAATGGTTTATCTAACTTGTGTATTTTTTTTGAGAAACCAGCTTTTGGTTTTGTTGATTTTTTGTATTTTTTTATTCTCCACTTCATTGATTTCTACTCTAATTTAAATAATTTCCTGTCTTCTACTGGCTTTTGAGTTAGACTGTTTGTGCTTTTCAAGGGATTTGAGGTGTGTCATTAGGTTTTTTATTTGGTGTTTTTCAGTTGTACTTATGTGAGCACTCAGTGCTAAGAATTTTCCTCTTAATACTGCTTTCAGCATGTCCCAGAGATTTTGATATGTTTCCCTATTTTCATTTGTTTCTAGGAATTTCTTAATTTCTTCCCTTATTTCCTCTATGACCCATTGTTCATTCAGCAGTGTGGTGTTAGTCTCCATGTGTTTATGAGATTTCTCTGTGTCTTCTTACACAGATTTCTAGTTTCATTCCATTAGGGTCTGAAAATACGCAGGGGATTATGTCACATTTCTTGAATTTGCTAGTACTTGCTTTGTGGCCTAGGATATGGTCTGTTTTAGAGATGGTTCCATGAGCAGCTGAAAAAAATGTGAATCTGGCTGTAGTTGGGTGGAATATTCAGTATGTGTCTAGTAGGTCTGTTTGACTTATGGTTTTCCTTAGGTCTGAGGCATCTTTACTGACCTTTTGTGTTGAAGCTCGATCGAGCAGTGTGAGAGCAGTGTTGAAGTCTCCCAATATTATTGTATTAGGATCTATGTGTGACTTAAAGTCACTAAGAATTTGTTTTATGAAAGTGGTCACACCTATATTTGGGGCATAAATGTTGACTATCATTATATCCTCTTGCTGGATTGTTACTTTTACCAGTAAAAAGTGACTTTCTTTGTCTCTTTTAATATGTTTGGGCTTGAAGTTTAATTTGTCTGATACCATAGTTGCTACTCCTGCCTGTCTTCGTGTTCCACTAGCGCGGATTACTTAGCTCCAGCCTTTTTTAGTTTGTGAGTGTCTTTACTTGTAAGGTGTGTTTCTTGTAAGCAGCATATAGATGGATTAAGATTTTTGATCCATTTTGCTACCTTATTCTTTTGATTGGTGAACTGAGTCCATTTATATTCAGTTTGGTTTTTGAGAGATGATTCTTAATTCCTAAAATTTTGAGTTTTGACTTCTGTTTGAGGTAGTTTTTTTTTCTTTTCTTAGTTGGTTGTTTGATGGAAGTTATTGTTTCTTTGGTTCTGATGTTTATTTATTATCTCTTATTTATAGTTAATCTCTTGAGTATTTTCTCTAATGCTGGTTTGGCAGGCATAAATTCTTTCAGCTTCTGTTTGTCATGGGAGGTTTTTATTTCCCCATCAAATTTTATAGATATCTTTGCTGGGTAGGTAAATCTTGGTTGGAAGTTGTTTTCTTTGAGAATTTGGAATATGTCACCACAGGCCCTCCTGGCTTTCATGACGTTGTTTGGAAGGTCGGGGGTGATTCTTATTGTTTTGCCTCTGTATGTTACTTGGTTTTTTTCTCTGGTTGCCATTAAGATTCTCTCCTTGGCCTCTACATAAGTCAATTTGACTATTATGTGATGTGGTGAACCTCTTCTCTGATTTTGTCTATTAGGGGTTCTATATGTTTCTTGTACCTGGGTGTCGACCTCCCTTTCTATGTTTGGGAAATTCTCTAATATTACTTCTCTGAAAAGATTATTTATTCATTTGCTTTCAGCTTCTATTCCCTCTTCTATGCCTATTATTCTTAGGTTTGCTCTTTTCAAATTGGCCGAGATCTCTTTGATGTCCAATTCATGCTGTCAAATTGTTTTTTCTATATTACATATGATGTGCCCATGTTTGGAGTGGTCATCTTCCAAGAGTGAGATTCTGTTTCCATGTGGTCTAGTCTACTGTTAATAGTTTGTATTGATGCCTTCATTTCAGTTATTGCATCCTTCACTTCCTTCAGAGCCTCTATTTGATTCCCATTTTGGGTGTCAGATTCTTTGCTTATTTGATCCTTCATTGCTTTCAGACTATCTCTGAATTCTTTTTGGATATCCTATATCATTTCTACTACTAAAGTTCTGAATTGTCTTTCTGGCAATCCCTGCATTTCTGTGGTGATGGGTTATATTATTGTGGAGTTGTAGGAGCTCATTGTTTCTTTGTTGTTCCTCCTTCCCATGATTTCAGGTTTCTTAAGTTTATATCTTTGTTGCTTTTGGTATCTCTCTCTCACTCTGTAGGTTTCCTATGTCTAATCACTTTACCTGTTCTGGAGGTAGATATTTATTACTAGGTGTGCCTTAAAGGTGGCTAGCCTCTACTGTATGGTGATTCTTAGCTCTCTGTTGTGTGTTTATCACCCTTTAATACATTCTTTGATATCTGTGTCCCATATCACTCCACTGTTGTTCTGCCAGTAGATTGTTGGTACTGGGTTGCAGTTACTCTAGGGTTCCTTCTGTCTGCTGCAATGGTGTTGTTGATGAGAACCAGGTGTTGAGGTCCATGGGCCTGTCTGTCACCTCTGTAATAGGTAGTAGACTCAGAGATGTTGGTAGGTCAGTTTGTACCTGTGTGTTTTTAAACTTCAATGTGCGGGTTGCTGATTGGTTCCATTTGTCAGTGGTAGTTAGTTTGTCTTTGGTGTCTGACAGTCTTTCTGGTGGTTTACCTATTTGGCCTGTTCACAGATGAAGAACACTGGCACTCTCTGCTTCCTGAGTTCCTCTGTCTCAGCCTGTTTAGGCAAAGACCCTCTTGGGCTGGCCTGGGCGCAAGTGGGGTAAGGCTCACCCTCTTTGCTGCCTGTGTTCCTCTTTCTCTCTGCCTGGGCACAGGTGGGGGACACTGGGATTCTCCTCACATTAGGCCAAGTCCCTCTCAGGCTGGCCTGGGAGCAGGTAGGGGAAGGCTCACCCTCTTCTCTGCCTGTGTCCCTCTTTTCTCTCCGCCTAGGCTCAGGCGGGGAACTCTGGTGTTCTCCACTTCCCAAGTCCCTGTGGTTCTGTCTGTTTAGGTGGAGACACTCTGAGGCTGGCCTGGGCACTGAGGGGGAGGGAAAAGGCCGTGGCTCTCTGCTGCCGGAGTCCCTCTTTCCCTCTACCTAGGTGCAGGCCAGTGATGCCTGCACTCTCCTCCCTTTTAGGGCAAGTCCCTCTCGGGCTATCTGGGTTGCAAGTGGGGAACGCTGGCGCTTTCAGCTTCCCACCTCTGCTTGCTGCCCAGTCCCTCTGAGGCTGTTCTAGGTGCAGGAGGGGAAGCATGCTCTACTGCCTGCATGACCCTCTTTTCTCTCTGCCTAGTCTCAGGCAGGGAACTCTGGTGTTCTCCACTTCCCAAGTCCCTGTGGTTCTGTCTGTTTAGGTTGAGACACTCTGTGGCTGGCCTGGGCGCTGAGGGGGAGGGGGAAGGCCATGGCTCTCTGCTGCTGGTGTCCCTCTTTTCCTCCACCTGGGTGCAGGCCAGTAACGCCAGCACTCTCCTCCTGTTTAGGGTGAGACCCTCCCGGGATATCTGGGTTGCAGGCGGGGAAGGCTGGCGCTTTCAGCTTCCTACCTCTGCTTGCTGCCAAGTACCTCCGGGGCTGTTCTAGGTGCAGGTGGGATGCTGCACTCCCCAGAGAAGACTGTGTTGGTCTGCAACTTTCAGACCTGCTCTATTCCTCAGATTTTCATGTGTGGCTACAGCAACAGACTGCTTGTATCCCCACCCTCTCTTTTTTCCAGGGGGGGCACTTTTCAGTTATCCTGTGAGGCTGCAGCACTCACTTTTCCTTCTGAGTGTGTGGGGCACCACTGGATTGTGATGGAAGTGGATGGATATGGCCTTCTCCATCTTTTTGTCCTGGGGCTGTGGGATTTTGTGGTGGATGATCCCAATGTCTGTGAGAAAGGCCTCAGGTTGCTGGTTATAAGATTTTTCAGATCTTCTGAAGGTTCCTGCTGGTCCGGCAGCCCGGTCCTGGATGGGTTTATTGTTCACCCATCTCTGGTTGGTTGCCCCTTTTTTTGCCCTTTTTCAGCCTGGGTGTTAATCGGTGGGCTTCTATGTATTCTTAAATGTTATTGTCTTTAGTTCCTATCTCCCATGAAAGTAGTATGGGATGTGTATGGCTGTTCAGTTCGGAGCACCTGAGACAATTTAGAGACAGGCTCCTCTCAGTGTCCTTACTTTGACACCATCTTGTTGACCTCCCCCATTAATTAATTTTTAAAATAATATTCAAGTCAAAGTAAATATATCTGTTGACTGGGCTAGCCCTTTTTGGACCTCATTAAATAAAAATGTACTATAATCAGGATAAAAGGTCATCTTTGACTCTTGAGTGCCATTGTAGACTTTTATTCCTATTTTTTCCTTTTAGATTACCTTAAGGTAATCCTTAATTTTATTTTTTTCATGCCCCCCCCCCACTTTTTATCACATAGCTCACTTTTGAATTAGGGTTAAGGAGAAGGATAATGGTAGAGAATGTTCCTATGTCCAACACTAAGGATGTTTGAATGATTTCTCCCCATATGATTTTCTATTACCTAACTTTAGATTCAGTATCATGACTGTAAACTCACAAAGTGCTGACTCCTATTTCATCTTGTGAATTGAGCAGAACTAAAAATCAGTAATCTGTCCCTAAGACTGGAATACAATTTGAAACACCCAGGATGTCAGTTGGAAAACCTGAATTCTTATCCCTCCTATCATTCAGCATCTCTATATGGGAATTCCTAAATCCAGTCAATGAGTTTGATATATAAGCTGGTCAGATGTCAATCAAGCTTCCTGAGGACCACTTTCTATTGTCTAAGAAGCAGATGATGATAGAGATGATCCTTCAATAATGCTCAGAAGTTTGATTTCAAAGAATAAGAATATTGTCCTAATTCTCCCATGGCATGTAAGTGGAGGCATCATGCTGGAAGAATTGATAATTAAGTTGTTTGTGTTACATTGTGATTTCTCTGTAATAGATATGATCAAACTGATTCATTTAAGGAAAACCCTTGAATGAGTCTCTTTGGTGGAGGGAATCATGGCTATTTGCAATTGTATTGAAATTATCCACTGACCAAGAAACAAGCAATTGTGCCTCTCTCAGGCCATTGATGCTATAATTAAGACAATATAGAACGTTCTCTGGTCATATTTGACAAACTATAAACTGTTGAAATATGAGAACAGAAAATTACAGACTAATATCCCTCATATATATATATGTGTGTGTGTGTGTGTATATATATATATATATATATATATATATATATATATATATATAATTGGCAAATTTTTAAGAGATTGAATTTGATAATCCATTAAAAATGATATAGTACAACTAGGTACATTTTATCATAGAAATTCAAAATGTGTTTAACACTAGAAAACCAACATAATTCACTATACTAACAAAACAATAAATGGGGTAACAACATCCCATTGGATACAGAAAAAAGAATTTGATAAATTGTAATGCCATTTCTCTTGAGAATTCTCAGCAAATTAGAAATAGAACAGAACTTTTCAACTGTGTAAAAGATATTTAATTATAATTTATTATTTATAATTAATATTATAATTTAATAATATTAAAAACAACCTATGCCAGGCATGGTGGCACACGCTTTTAATCCTAGTATTTGGGAGGCATAGACAGGAGGATAGCAGGTTCATGGCCAACCTCAGCTACTTAGTGAGGCCCTTTGCAACTTAGTAAGACCCTGTTTCAAAATAAAGAATAAAAAATAGGGCTTGGGGGTGTAGCTTGGAGGTAGAATGCCCCTGGGTTCCATCCCCAGTGCCACAAAAAAAAAAACCTAAATGCTCATTCATGGGACACTGATTAAATAGTTATATCCAACCAAACAACTACTCTAACATGTAGATATAAAATATAGAATTAAAAGAATGTGATATTGAATAATGTGTAAGATATATTGAGAAGTGATATACTAAAAAGGTGCTGTACCCCCTCCAGGAAGCAGGGCTTAAACCCCCCACCCCTTTCAGTGTAAACTTGACATTATGACTCACTTCCAAAGAACAAAATATGGAAAGGGGAAAATACTAGTGATGTAGTGAGGAAGCCGGGCAAGTACTGACCAAGGCTTAACCAACTGACCAAGGCTTATGTCACTAGTGATGTCATGCTGGTAGCACATGCTCCCTGATGTGTGCTGAGAAGGGTGCTTCATCTCTGTGGTCCTCCTCCCCAAACCCAATCATGAAACACACACACACACACACACACACACACACACACACACACACAGAGAGAGAGAGAGAAAAACTCAAGGTGATAGGCATAAGACACAATACCTGAACAGAACATCCCAAAAGTGTCAAGGTCACGAAAAAAGGAAAAACTGAGAAACTTTCACAAACCAGAGGGGACCAAGGAGATAAGATGACTAAATGCAACATGGGATCCTTCATAGGATGTTGGAACAGCAAAATTATATTAGTGGAAAAACTTATGATATCCAGACAATTTCTGGAATATAGTTAATAGTAATCCCTGGAAGTTAGTTTCTGGATTTTGATAATTGTACCATGCTAATATAAATTTTAATCAGAGGGGAAACATTGTGAGGAGTATAGAAGAACTCTCTTTTTTTATTATTTTTATTTTTTTAACTTTTTATGTTCATTTATTGGTGCATTGTAATTATACATTTTGATATATGTCAGGGTATGAACATCATACATGCACACATTGCACATTTAGCCCTCCCTTCAATCCCACCCTATTCCCTCCCCCTTCCCTCCCTTTCATGTTCCGGATAGTGATTGAGTCTTATAGGTTTGTGTAGGTACATCATGTGCTATAGTGTGTTTCACTCCACTCCCCTCCCAACTCCCTCAGTTAGGTCACCTTCTTTGTCCATCTAAAGACTTCTTCTTCCCTTCTAAGTCCCTTCTAAGTCCCATTCTATCTAGCTCCCACAGATTAGGGGGAACATCCGATTTTTTACTCTTAGTGACTTACTAATATCGCTTAGCATGATATTCTCTAGTTCTCTCCATTTCCCTGCAAATGATGTGATTTTGTTCTTCTTTGTGGCTGTGTAAAATTCCATTGT
>PVJS01006266.1:0-19932 GCA_004027185.1 Glis glis
ACACACACAAAAAAAAAATAAATATATCATATACGATATATTCAATATATTATACATATATAAATTAAAATTATTAATATAATTAAATAGATTTTATAGATTTGTAGTATAAATATATAACGTATTGTTAAAATGTAAATCTATTTATGTAATATAATAAATTTATACAATATAAACATGTTATATGATATATTTTCTAATTTATGTTTTACATATTATAATTTATATTTTATATAATATAAGTTTATATTACATATGAAATGCTATATTATTTTATATAATACATGACATGAATATATTGCACATATTTATAATAACTATAGGGAAAAGGAGTATATATTTGTATATGTGTGAATGCATGTTTATATATGCATATATACACACACACATACACAGTGCCTTCCTTTATTCTTGAATCTTGCACCTATAGACTTCTTCTTGAATACATCTTGCTTCCATATTTCTTTTTTTTTTTTTTTTTTTGAGGTACTGGGGATTGAACCCAGGGGCGTTCTACCTCCGCGCTACACCCCCGGCCCTATTTTTTATACTTTATTTTGAAACCGGGTCTCATGAAGTTGCAGAGGGCCTCACTAGGTAGAGAGAGAGAGAGAGAGAGAGAGAGAGAGACAGGGAGAAAGAGAGAGAGAGAGAGCTGAGGCTGGCCTCAAACCCGGATCCTCTGGTCTCCGCCTCCCAAAGTACTGGGATTAAAAGCGTGTGCCACCACGCCCGGCTACATCTTCCTTCCATATTTCATAACTTGGCTTCTTTCCTTTTCTCTCCCTCTGAGGATTACGTGGTCTTCCACCATAGTCTTGATTTCATAGGAAGTGTTGGGTAAGTACTTGTTTGATTATTATTAACCAGTTTTTCCCACTCCTCTGTCACTTTCCTTCTATCCCTCCAGCATTATCTCTGGGGAAGAAGAGTGAGATAACTGAATAAAAGCCAAAGCTAAGGAAAGATGTACAGGTGAGCATGCTCTTATTATCCCTACCAGTCAGCAGAAAGGACCAAAGACAAAGCCTCAACTTGAAAATGTTGACCTGAAAGGGTTAAGATAAAGAAAGAACAGGTTTTTCTTTCTTATTTTTTTTTAGAAAAATAAGCAATGGCTCATTTTAAGTAAAACTTAACAACACTGATTCGAGAATGTGACAAATGTAGTATGACTCAATGAAGCAATCTCCATAGGAGAGTTCAGAAATGTTACCCTTTCCCCAAATCTTTGGCATTTGCCAAGTGGTCATAATCCAGACCTAACTTCATTCTCATTGTCTTCCTCTGTGGGATAGAGGAGGAAGGTTGTGAGCAGCTTCAACAGCAAGTTAATAACGCTAAGCAATTAATTGCTGCGGCACAAAGCTGCTTGAGGAATAGAGTGCACCTGGTAATTGTGGAGGTTCTACCTTCGATGCATTTTTAGGTATAGTAGATTTGGGGATGAAATACTACAAACCCAAAACTACAAAGGTAAATAAAAATTTGGCATTGAGATAAAAACTTAAATTTTACAATCAATGTTTTAAGAAGGTAACATTTATTTCATACATATAATATATCCCTAAAACAGGGTAATTATATTTGTTAATGGGCAATTTATTTTAGGGCTTTCTCATAGACTACTTATTTCAGTCCTAACATACTCTGTATTACACAGCAGAAAACTCAGACTTACCCAACCCCTTTTCCCTTTTATTGAGAGAAAGAAGGTCCTCTGGTCTCTCCCAGTGTGTTGGGGAGGGGCTTGCGCCTTGAACCTCTGAACTTCGGTCTCCCTTACAGTATGGGGTTAGTTAGCCAGGAAGAGATATACATGGAAAACATCATGAAGCTCCTTGCATATTACCCAGAAAAATAAGGAAGACAAAGAAAACTGTCAAAGAAGTTATGACCAAAGGTTTACGAATCCTATTCTAGATCCAGCTCTCAGAGAAGCCTCCTGGGCACATTGCTTCCCACCGTGAGTTCAGCAACTCCCAATCCGTAGCTTAGCATTAGTCACAGTGGATTCAGAAACACTACATAGAAATTGGCAAACTCGACAAATCGGGGCCTGCCTTTTCTTGAGGGCAGGTTGTTAAACACCAGCACACCACCGCACCAGGCCATTGTCAGCAGCCTGGGGAGCTAATGTTTCTGGCTTTCATCCTGAGTTTTTATACAACTTCTCAGCTACCCCCCCAAAAAAACCACTCACTTTTTCATACTAGGTCTTTTGTTTGTTTGTTTTAATGAAATAAAAGCATCATGATTAAATGGCATTAAGATAGCTATCCAGATCAAGAATGAAGGTTTGTAAAGACTCCAGGCAGTGCAGAATAAACCTATAAATATATAACATCTATAGTTCTGTCAACTTTGAAAATGATAACCTTAAAATAATTGGAGAAACTAAGCGCATGAATACATTTTTAAAAAAAAATTTTAGTATAAATATAATTTTAATTATTATTTTCTGTATTATTATATTTAACTCTTATTTTTTATTTTTTCATACTTTTATTGGTGCATTATAGTCTCACCTCATAATGTAATTCATAGTGATTGTGACATACATGCACACAGCACTCGGTGAATACATTTTTAAATAAAGTTACTTAAAAGTGAAGGGTAGAGTCAAACACAATGAACTTAGAAAGCAAGAGAGATTAAAGGGAATATTCCTCTCTAGCAGAAAAGCAGTTGGTGGTAGAAAGAAAATGTTGAAATCAGAATGACACCGTGAGAGGACTTATTGTGCAAAATGATCAGAAAAAGCAAGGAAAAATAGTATAATTATATTAGGAAACTTCCAGGGATTTGTTATGTCAAACAAAGATATGAACAAATACCCTAGTATCCTCATACCTGTATATGCATAGACCCAAAAGCTCTCTGGAATTGGTTAACTTTGTTGGTATTATTCCTAGTGAGCACTCAAAGATGTATGAAATTAAATTGTCCACCATTAGCAGATTTTCTAGCACTGGCCCCTTTTCTTTCATTAATAAATAGAAAAGGATTGAGAAAGATCTGCTGGTGTGTTAGAAAGGATTTGGAAATGATTTTTTCTTGTGTTTCTCTCTTTATTTGATTACCTTCATGTAAGTAAAGACGAGTCTAACTTCCAAAATTTAGAAAACAGACTAAAACGAATGTTGTCTTTCAGGAATTGCTATAAGATCTTGCTAGGTATAAACTTTTCCAGTGGGTAATAGGTTCAGAATGTACAGTATCTCGGTACAAAGTATAAGTAGGAAATTTTAGTAAAAAGTGAAAAGATCATGTCAGTAACCAAGCTTTGCATCTTCAGTCCTTCACACTTTGGTTTTATTCTGCTTTGTGAACTCATACTCCCGAAAAGTCTAATAAAAATCCCAGGACAACTCTGGGCAGAGGGAATGTGAAGAAAGACACATAATGAATTGTTGGTAGATATGACTCAATATGATTTATGATCTTGAAGTCTGTAATGAACCAAGAGTTGAACTTGTGTGTGTGTGTGTGTGTGTGTGTGCGCGCGCGCGCGCGCACGCATGTGTGGTGTGTATGTCTAAAATGTCTTTGCTAAAGGGCACTGAGTAAATGTACTATGAGCCAAATAAAAATGTCTAGAGAAAATTCTTAAGGCCAAGTCTCTGGGAAAATAACCAGGAAGGAAGCTTTGGATTGACTACAGCCAGACTTTTTCCCCCTTCAAGTAAAGAGCTGAGAACATGAAGAGTAAGATCAAAGAGCAAACATTGGGAAACACAGCCTCTCTCCCAACTTCTTGGCACTGTCCCCACGCTATCTCACCAGGCACAAGTGAATGCAGCCAACAGTATCAAGCTCAAAGCCAACTGCTGCCTCTACAGCGCATGAAGCAAAAGGATGCTAAAAATGAATGAGTGATTATTATCAGCGGCTCCTAAGACAAACAAGGACCGGTGTGCCAACTATCAATTTCCTTTCAAAATACTCATTTACTAGGTTTTCCCCCTTTTTTCCCCAATCCCCAAAGGATTTTCCAGTAAGGATTTTAATGTTGATTCATAACTTTAAAGAGTGGGACCAGGGGTCAGTCCTATAAGGTTTCCTGGGAGATGCCTTAATGGGAAGTTATCAGAAATATGACCAGAGCTGCTGAGTTGACCTCAAGAAAGAACAAGAAACTTCTGAAAGATGACCAGCTGATCTCTGGTTAAAGCAAGTGTGGGACTCATTCCTGTTTGTCAAGCATCCTAAAAGGTCCGAAAAATTCAAAATTCCAAGCCACTGTCTGCTGAATTCCCAAATAAAACACTCTGTTCTCCAAAGAGTGGCATCCTGCTAAGTTCCCTTTTATTTGGAAGGTAACTGGCAGCTCACACCTCCAAACCCTGACCCGAACATACGCTCAGGTAAATGGGTGAAGAATCCGTTTCTTGGATGATTCTTCATCCATTTACCTGGAAGTAACTGAAAGTGAGTCAAATTAACCACAGTCGAAGACATAACCCCCTCCTCATGCTAGGAACTAAGGGATGCAGAAATATGAAAATCTGAGAAGGAGTTGATATTTTGAGGAAAACGCCTACATTATCTGAGGCAAGATCTTTGTGCAGATTACAAAGAAACACGGGTTAGCACCAGCAGATGGAGCTGGTTAGGAAAGCACTGGAAAGAAGTTTACCTTCTCAAAAGATCTCGAATGTGGATAAATTGTAAGGAGGGGTGGGAAGATGGGAACGAGCAGCACACTGCGAGGCATTCGCTTAGTGTAATTTTTCCCCTTTTAATTGAAAAAAGTTCTCTTGTCTCAGACAGACTTTTGGTGGCGAACCCTCTGCAGTTTGTGAGGATGTGGGGACTCTGAGTAAGATTGGAGCACAGTATTTGACCAAGGAGAGGCGAGAGTTGACAGAAAATATTGAACAGTTGAAAATAGACAAGGAAGATCAGGGTAGATAAGCTTTGCATCCTGTTATGAGGAAGGGTGGTATTTGCAGCCTCCACCCTTTTTCTTCGGTTGGATGCATTTCTGAGGAAAATCTTTTGCAGGAATGTGAGTAAAATACTATGCGAGGGTAAAATGAGAGAAGGGTGGAAGGGTGGAGGGGTAAGAACCCAAGCAGACAGCTGGAGATCTCAAGCAAAGAGGAAATTGGGAAACTGACTGGTTCAGAATGCAAATTTTTATAATATTCCTTTTCTTTTTATTTTACTTTATTATTGTATTATTATTATTATTATTATTATTATTATTATTATTTTATTGTGATGATGTCTTGTTTGAGGCCCAGGCTGGCCTCAAAACTCTTGGGTTCAAGCCATCCTCCTGCCTCAGCCTCCCAGGTAGCTGGAACTACTGGCGTGCTCCACCACACCCAGCTAATATCCCTTTTTCTAAATCCAATAGTAACATATATACTTTGCAAAGTTTGTTAGTTGCAGTAAAAGATAAAAATGGAAGTAAAAACTTTTTTTGCCTTACTCAGAGTTAACCAATTTCCCCCAGTATTCCAATCATTGTTGCTGTTCACTCTATATGCTTCTGTGTGCTCTAAATGCTGTCTTACTACCTACGCTTCTTCAAAGAAACTTCAGCATAAAATCAATGCTTTTACATCTTAAGATAATATTCCAGTATGTGATTTTTTTGATACTGGGAATTGAATTCAGGGGCATTCTACCTCTGAGCTACACCCCCAGTCCTTTTAATTTTATTTATTTTGAAACAACATTTTCTAAGTTGCTGAGGGTCTTGCTGAGGGTCTTGCTGAGTTGTGGAGGCTAACCTTAAACCTGTGACCCTCCTGTCTTAGCCTCCCAAGTGTTGGGACTTCAGACATGTGCCACCACACCCAGCTTCCATTATGTAATTTTTAATTCTGCATATTAATTTGTCAAATGAATACAATTAATTTACTGAAATATTCTCCTGTTATGAAATTTAATTTTGGTTTCCTCTTATAAATACCCGATCTTTAAATATCATTTTATAGCCGGGTGTGGTGGCGCACACTTGTAATCCCAGTACTTGGGAGGCTGAGACAGGAGGATCTGGGTTCGTGGCCAGCCTCAGCTGCTTAGTGAGGCCCTCCACAACTTATTGAGACCCTGTTTCAAAATAAAGAATAAAAAATAGGGCTGGGGGTATAGCTCGGAGGTAGAATGCCCCTGGGTTCAATCCCTAGTACCACAAAATATTAAAAAAATAAATATCATTTTATTAGGACAAATTTATAAGAGCAGAAAATCTTTAAACATTTGACATTCCTTACCAAGCCATGGCCCTGATTGCAGTGTGAGCCATTCCACCTCACTGTTCTCATCAGCATTGCACATTATTATTACTTTTAAAAATCCAATCAAATTTGTTGAGTGAAATTGTTTTAAAACTTAATTTATTACCTTTTTCAATTTTCAACAGAATTATTTCAATCAATGTGCCAATGAGTTCTGCCAGGAAGTATCTTCACTTTGATATATATCAAAGTATTTTTAAAATATATAATCCACTCATCCATCCACAAGCCAAAACCTTTATTTAGGAGATTTTCTTTTTCTGTAGGAAAGAAACTATTTTTCCCTTTTTAAAACTTTGTACTGATCACTCAAGCCATGCCTAGCTATTGCCATGCTAAACAGGGAGAATAAGAGATTCCAAAAGTCTTGCGAATCCACAAAGTGTAGTTTATTCTCAGTCACCTCCACATCTCATCAAACCCTCCAGGCTTACTATAAATACCCGCACAGAGGGTGACTGTCTCAGCCCAAAGCTAAATACCAGTCAGCCTGACCTTTTCACTAAATTGACTAAAATGTTTGAATCAACAAGTTATTCCTCTTTTGCAGTGTGTACTCCCTAATTTTAATTAAATTCTCCATCTGTATAGCTGATTCCTGACAAAATACTGTCAAAAATGTAGACTAGAATCCTGACAGAGTATATTCACATGACTATCTAGAAGTTTCTCTCTCTATCTATCTATCTATCTATCCCTACAAAATACATTTCTGTGTATTCCCTCTATATTCCCTTGGGGACCTGTTTTCTCCTCATGTCGTTCCTAGGCATTAACCATGGGTTCAAATGTTGTTGTTGTTTCTGGTTCCATACACATAGATGTCTAATGAAAAAAATAGAATCTGGCTTTTTAGATTGCTATGAGAGGAAAAGTATTGGTTCATCTCATGTGAGACAATGTTATTTTTTCTCAGATGAATTATACAATAACAGCCAGCAGTGTGGTGTCTGTGGGGTGTTTTCCCATTTGCCAGGTACACTCACATACAGCTCAATGTCTTGTCCTTAACAATGGACGTTAGGACAATGTGTGTAACAGAAATGAGTGGGGTTGGGGATCACCACACACAGTTCTCTGATGTTCCAAGGAAGCTGTCACCTCATCTCACCCCATCCCTCCTCTTTCTTTAAATTTTTTATTGGAACAATGTAATTAGACATCATAGAGAGATTCAAAGTGATACAAACATACGTGCACACAGCACTTGATGTATTTTTCTCCAAATACTCAGCCCCCTCCCCCTTCCTCCTTCCTCCTCCCCATACATGTTAGTGAGATTGGTGGTGAAACCTTCTTATATGTATGTGACCTTATTTGAACTGTCCCCTCCCTCAGTCCTCCTTTTTTCCTCCCCTCCTTCCTCCCCATCCCCCTCCCACTATTCTGTTTTCTCTCCTTATTCGACTGAAGCCTTTTTTGCTTCCTATTTTTTGTTGTAGCTTCCACATATGAAAGCAAACATATGACCCGTGACTTTCTGAGAATGGCTGATCTCACTTAGCATGATATTCTCTGGTTTCATCCATTTTCCTGAAAATGACAGAATTTTAACAATTTGCAAACCCTTACCCACATCTGGGAAGCACCTCTCACTGGTCTATCCTGCCCTTCCCAATCAGTCCCCTGAAGCGCTGCTTTATATTTACCCTCCCTTATAAATGTAGCTCTCCTCATTTTAGTGAAAAGGAATTGAGGTTCTAAGAATATTAGGGGCTCTCCACTCTTGCATTCTACCTTCTGAGTCTAGAACTTTCCTGCTATAGCACATGTCCATGAGTTCCAACTGTCAGATTTCTATTAGCACTGTTTTAGAGATACATTTTTTGACATTCTTAAAAAATCTTTTGACTGACATAGCATTTGTACATATTTATGAGGTATGATGTGATATTTCGATTCATGTATACATTGGGTGATGTTCAACTCAGGGTAACTGGCATATCCATCACCTTTATGGGGAGTACATTTAAAATCCTCTCTTCTAACTATTTTGAGATATAAAGGCATTATCGTTAATAATATCTACCTTACCATGCCATAGAATATCAGAACTCATTCCTCCTCTCTGACTACAACACTGCACTCTTTGACCACCCTTCCTACTCTCTGGTAACTATTATTCAAGCACTTTAATTTTAAATGGGAATCCTCTATGAGAGTAGTAAAAGTTTAAAAATTGTGCCAAGACTGCGATGCAGTAAGTAATACCAACAATCCAATTAAAACTCACTTGTGAGTTTATACCACAGCATCGGCACCACTAAATTCTTATAAATTCTAAATTTTTAATTATGTTATAACATTTTTATTTTTTGAGGTACTGGGGATTGAACTCAGGGGCATTCTACCTCCAAGCTACACCCCCAGCCCTATTTTTTTATTCTTTATTTTGAAACAGGGTCTCACTAAGTTGCAGAGGGCCTCACTAAGTATCTGAGGCTAACCGTAAACCTGCGATCCTCCTGTCTCAGCCTCCCAAGTACTGGGATTACAAGTGTGTACCACCACACCCAGGTTAATTATGGTATAACATTCTACATTTTTAATTATGGTATAACTATCTCAAACCAACAGTGCAGTGACAGCAACATGTATTGCAATACTTAAAAATAAGTAAATATTTGGTATTATTGGCAGAAGATATATGCACACCGTACTTAAGTTCCCATGTTTAGACTCATGTGTGGTCTAATGGAGAAATTATCCATTAGGTAAAATGAGTGCTGAGTTAGAATATCTGCTCCCATATATTCTAAGTAATTGAACATTTCTATCAAATGTCTTGATTGAGAAACATGCCAGGGGGCAGTCTATGTGGCTTATTTGACTGAAATCAACAGAAAAACATTACAAAGTAAAAAATATAAAAAAAGATACAATCTTCAGGCTTTTTTTTCTTTTGGTACTAAGGGTTGAACTTGGGGGCATTCTACTTCTGAGCAACACCCCTAACCCTATTTATTTATTTATTTATTTATTTATTTATTTATTTATTGCAACAGGGTCTCACTAAGTTGCTGAAGGTTTTGCTAAGTTGCTGAGCCTGACTTTGAACCTGTGATTTTCCTGTCTCAGTCTCCCAAGTACTGAAGTTACAGGTGTGCACCACCATGCCAAGCTACAGCCTTTATTTTATGCATGGGTTTTCCAGGCATTTGAACATAAACAAAAATATCATGTAATAGAGATAAAGGTAATGTAAGTGTTAGATCTATCCAACCTTTTTGCATACATTCTTAAGTGCTCAACAAATTATTATAATGCATCATAAAATCATTGTCTGACTTATGATGGATAAAGCAGTACTTGGACCTGTGCACACTGGAATCCTTTGGGGGTAAGAACACTTGTTAATGGAAAAATACAGAACAACACAACATCTTACATAATACAGATTGTCAAACTCTATATTGCCTGCTTTTGGTACAATCAGGCTCTGAATGGGTACTATGATAATTACAGTGATGATTTTGAAAAATATATTGTGATTTGCAAAGCAAAAGATGCCAAACATTCTTATCACCTCACTCCTCCTGTCTTCATGCAGGCATAAATACTCCTCTCTTTTTTTTGGGGGGGGGCGGTACCGGGGATTGCATCCAGGGGCATTCTACCTCCGAGCTACACCCCTAGCCCTATTTTTTATTCTTTATTTTGAAACAGGGTCTCACTAAGTTGCGGAGGACCTAAGTAGCTGAGGCTGACCATGAACCTGTGATCCTCCAGTCTCAGCCTCCCAAATACTGGGATTACAAGCGTGCACCACCACGCCAAGCTAATATTCCTCTCTTCAATACTCATCACTTTAGTGGTTTTGCAAACTGTGAGATTTGTGGGGTTTTGCTGTATCAAAATCTACTTTCCATTTGTTTGAACACAGGGCTCTAAATTTCCCCTCTAGAGCCTCCTGCACTGCTCCAGTTTGTGGGGTTCAATCAGAGAATGATGTTCATGGCCATAGTGGTGAGTGAAAACCTGGCCAGGGGGCCTAAGTCAACTTTTTGGAGAAGGAAAGTGAAGGTCTCTGTTTTCTGGTAGACTTGGAAGATGCTGGAAGAAGTGGGCTGGCGATACTGTCCACCTTGATACCTCACCTAGACCCTGAGAATAAGTTCAACACGGAGAAAAGTAAACCAAGAGGTAAAGAGGTTAGGAAAGGAAGGCATGTTTTGGGAGCCTAGATCCAAGCCACATTCTAGAATTTTCATTTATGAGTCAAATACATTCTTTTTTGCCCCAGTTCATTATATTGTTTTCCACCTGAGTGGCATTTCATGTCATCGTCAAGCAAGACAGTCTTAGTATCCTCTCAAAGGACCCCGCTAGAAACAGCAGGTCTGCCTTGATTTCCCCTGCTTGTCTTCTGTCTTTTCCCCACAGTATTCAGCAGATAGTCAATTTCTGTCTGTCTAGGCTGCCTCTCAAGTCAACCCCTTCCAACACACTCAACACTACCAGCTTTTGTTTTATTTTTTTTTTGTTTGTTTTTCCACTAGGCGTTCATGGTTTCTTAAATGGACTACTGTGATGGCTTCCCAGTCAAACTTCTGGCTTGTTCATCTTCACGATGCTGATGGTGGCGTCTACCTACCTGCAATATGGAGCCAATCATGTCCCTTCACAGCGCTGATCAGTGGCTCTCTATTCCAGAACAGACAAACAAAACAAAATGGCGCCACCACAGAGCACAAAATGTGGTCTGATATTTCAAGCCTTATCTTTCCCCGCCTTTTCCTGTCTGCAGATTTTTTTCTTCCACTGACTGCTCAGGCCACACGTCTGCTCAACGCTCCTGGGCCGTAGTATTCAGCTCCATATCTCTATGGGCTTGCCATGTCAACTTACCTCTGCCAGGGAAGCATTTCACACCTGTTCAGCCTCTACTTTGAGACACAGTTCAAAATGTGTTGTTGTTTTTTCCTTTGATGTCTTTTCTAATTGTGCCAGCTAAAATTATTATTCACCTCCATTCTATTTACCACTATGATAACAAATGCCATGTTATGACTTGTGTTACCTTTCCACTCAGTAGATTATAAATTCCTTGAGAGCAGAGACTAGACCTTACACATCTCTTCCACCCTGCAGTAGAGACAACTGGGCTTTATGCAAGACGTTAGCACAATCGCTCTTCTGGAAGCTTGTGCAGATGCTGAGCCCATAAAAAGCTCCTATTTCACTTCTGACATAGGAAATAATATTGCTGTGTGACTTTGTGCCTATAGAGAATGAGAAATTTTAAAATGTCCTGTGTTTCTGCCTCCAGAAGAAACCAGAACATGTTTTTCTCAGAAAATAGGTTAGAACCAGCAGGAAAACAGCCTGATGACTAACCCATTCTTCATGATCTGTGACTAAACTGAAGTATCTAAACTTAACCTTGATGGTTTTGAAGGTCAACACAGCTCTGCCAGCAAGGTGACACACACCTGAAATCCCAGTACTTGGGAGGCTGAGACAGGAGGATCACAGATTTGAGGCCAGTCTCAGCAACTTAGCAACACCCCATTTCAAATTTAAAAAATAAAAGGTCTGGAGGTGTAGCTCGGAGGTAGGATGCCCCTGGGTTCAATCGCCAGTAAAAATGATAACAACAACAACAAAACAATAACAAAACCAAGACTTCTGAAAACCAAAGGCCAATTGGGACTCCAGCAATTGGTCAGCACCAAGCTATCCTACAACCAACCAATTGAGCACTAAGCCATAGGTGTGTTTGAACCAACCAATCTCTTTTCCTTGTGAAATGTGTAGGCTTTGGAAGTCACGCCCTTGCTTGGCTCAGAGAAATGGTATTCTCAAAGACTGTTTCTCTGTGCATATATACCCATTTACAAATTAATTTGCAATTCTCTCTTAGTTACACTCTGACAATCTGAAGGCCCATCCCTCAAAGCCTCGCTCCTGCATGTTGGTAAGTTTTTTCCTACTTTGACCAGCAGTAAATTTAGCTTAACACTCTCCGTCTTCCGTCTTTATTATGTTTTTTAATCACCTGATTATTGTCTAGAGTCCTAAGTTTTCGAAATGGTTTCAATTAAGGCTAATATGAAAAGCCAAGTCTCTAAATTGTACAGATAACTCAGAGCTTTGTTACGGATGTTCAGTTCAACTTCAGAATACATCCTGAGCCAGGCAACCTGAGTTGAGCATGCATACAGGGGTATGGAGGGAGCAGGATGAAGCATTTCTGAGTCAAGTGGATGGAATTATTTGTAGCAGTCACTATTCAAATGTGCCTGAAATTTGCAACGAACACCCCCAGGCCACTTCTGTATTCATTCTGGTTATGAGTCCTCTTACTCATTACAGCAAGTCCCAACCTGACAGCTGGAATAATAATGGAGCAGCCTCTCCTCTGGTACTCATCTGCATTTACAGAGAAAACCCTTCAAACACACCCCAGGGGTCACTTGACTCTTCTTAAAATTAAACTGCTGTGATGTTAGTTTATCAAGATGTGCCATACTGTTTACAAAGCTTTATTCAAAAGAATACTTTGGTGCATATTTATGCATACCAGGAGTCATCATTTTATAGGGGAATGATTATTTTAATATACTTTTTCTATATATAAAGGATAACAAAAGTATAACATTGCAGACATCTGAATCATAGGTTCAATGTCTACATTTAAAAAATGGCACCAGGCGTGGTGGCGCACGTTTGTAATCCCAGTACTTGGGAGGCTGAGACAGGAGGATCGTAGGTTTGCAGCCAACCTCAGTTACTTAGCGAGGCCCTCTGCAACTTAGTAAGACCCTGTTTAAAAATAAAGAATAAAAAATAGGGCTGGGGGTGGAGCTCGGAGGTAGAATGCCCCTGGGTTCAATCCCCAGTACTTCAATAAAATAAAATAAAATAAATAAATAAGTGGCAAGTTTAAGAAACAAAATCACAGCTTTAACAGCCTTTCATTGGCTTGATAGATCTGTATTACTAACATTTCTAATACAATTGTAATTATAGGACTATGAGTTCATGAAGTATTAAGCATTCACAGTGTGTCGATGGAAAGGTGCTAATTAATATCATCTTATAAACAAAACCAATAAGGAATGAGTTTAAATACATTTAAAATAGAGTTCTAGGAACTGCCATATTTTCCATACCAATTTAAAGCTGTAAAGGGTTGATTTTATTGACTATTTTCATATGATAGATTTAGATTGGTAACAAAAATAATGAAAGATTTTCAGCTTATCATTTTAATTATGTATACATTTATCACTCCAAAGTCTCCAATTCCTCTTTATCAACTAATTTCAAATCCTATTTTTCAAAAGTTTTGAAAACATATTTGGAGTAATTAATTTTTTTCTTGTGTTCTTATCAAGGACAAAATGCAATGTCAGATACTAGGTGCAAAAGTAAAATTATTCTTTCCAATGTCATAACATATAAATTATGTACCTTTTCTTTGGGTACCAATCAAAATTAGGCAAACACAATTCCTTAGAGAAAAATGAAAATGTTGAGTTAGATATTTTCTCATGAAGAGTGGTGGTATAAAAGATTGGGAATTTCATTCCAGTTATTGTATTTAAAAATATTTTATAAATATGGTTTATAGTGCATGTAGAAAATAGAGAGAAATCTTTATTGAACACTAAACCTCTAATCATGCTCATTTAAGTTAAATGTACTTTGAAATGAACAGCATTAAAGAGATGGTAACCTTGAGAAAATTCCATGATTCCTTTGTTTTGTTTTTAAGCAAAATTTGGGTTTGAATAATGTACAAAGTTGAGGCTGAAGAAGTACTGAGAGAAAAAAATAAAAAGTTTTCTGCTAATATTGTTGCTTGCCACTTTTCTAAACTCTAAAATTTGTTTTATTGTTTTTCCAAATATTCTTCTTTCAGGATTTCTATAATCTCTTGGCAGTTTATGGATCACATTTAAAATACTTTTTAGCCAGGCGTGGTGGCACACGCTGGTACTAATCCCAGTACTTGGGAGGCTGAGACAGGAGGATCTGGGTTGTGGCCAGCCTCAGCTACTTAGTGAGGCCCTCCGCAACTTAGTGAGACCCTGTTTCAAAATAAAGAATAAAAAATAATAGGGCTGGGGTGTAGCTCGGAGGTAGAATGCCCCTGGGTTCAATCCCCAGTACCGCTAAATAAATAAATAAATAAATAAATAAATAAATAAATAAGTACATACATACATACATACATATGTACATAAAATAAAATACTTTTTAAAAGCCAAGAGGCAGTGAGGCAAGAGAAAGAGGACAGTAGCATTGAATCGAAATGTTTCTCTGCTATTTGTTAGTCCATTTAACATAAAAGATAAATTCTCTCTCACCATCAGATGTCTTTTAAAAGACCTCTATCTGCCGGGCGTGGTGGTGCACGCTTGCGCTTGCAATCCCAGTACTTTGGGAGGCGGAGACCGGAGAATCCGGGTTCGCGGCCAGCCTCAGCTCTCTCTCTTTCTCTCCCTGTCTCTCTCTCTCTTTCTCTCTCTCTCTCTCTCTCTCTCTCTCTACTAAGTGAGTCCCTTTGCAACTTCATGAGACCCGGTTTCAAAATAAAAGTATAAAAAATAGGGCTGGTGGTGTAGTGCGGAGGTAGAACGCCCCTGGGCTCAATCCCCGGTCCCACACACACAAAAAAAGACCTCTATCAGTGGTTATAGGAAAGCTCTAGACCAGCCCTACCCAATAGAAAAATAATGTAAGCCATAAATATCACTTTAAATATTCTAGTCATTTTAAGTATTCACCCTTTTAAAAAACAAGACGACCCAGGCATGGTGGCACATGCCTGTAATTCTAGTACTTGGGAGGTTGAGACAGGAGGATTGCAGATTTGAGGCCAGTCTCAACAACTTAGCAACACCCTCAGTAACTTAATGAGATCCTGTTTCAAAAATGTTTAAAAAAAATAAAAATAGGGCTAGGAGTGTAACTCAGAGGTAAAACACCCCTCGGTTCAATTCCCAATACCATAAAAAACTAAAAAAATTAATTTAATTAAATAAAAAGTAACAATAAATAAATAAAACTAATTTAAGAGTCTATTTAAACCAATATATCCAACATGTTATTATTTCAGCATATAATTAGCATAAATTTTTAAAGAGATATTATATATTGTTTTTAATATTAAGTCTTTGAAATCCGATGTGGATTTTATATCTATAGCATGAATTAACTCACACTGGCCACTTTTCAAGTGCTCAGTAACCACTTTTGGCTAGTGGCTACCATAGCTCTAGATGAGTTATTCTAGTAAATCATGAGCTTGTAAGGACTCTAGAGCTCCTTTAGAGCTAGTCAAGATCCCTGCACTATCACAGCGGGCCACCGGAAACATGTTGCCCAAACTCCAACCATTGGAGTCTTCCAAGAGGAAGTTGAGGAAAAACCTCTATCTCTTAAATTTCATCAACAACTGTTATGTAGAAATCAAGTAGAGAGACCCAAAATTGATTTGACCAGAGAAATTGTTTATATAAAACATATCTCCGCTGAATTTCCAGAACCTTGCCAAGGATACCTTTCTCAGCACTAGCTCCGAGATCTCCGCTATACTCTATGTTGATGCCTCTCCTGTTAGATTATTCCATCATCTTTGTATCTTCAACCTCCAGCACATATTTTCTTCTTGATAGGTGCCATGAGTATCTGTCATGCTGAGCTAATTAGACCCATTAAATGTGAGTGAAGGAGGATCTCTTCAAATATTACAAAGTTCATTCTGTAGATATACTGCCCTTGCCCTATCTACAATTAATGAACAGAGATTGGGTATTTATAAAGTTTTCCATATCAAGTTCTTCGTTCCATGCTGAAAGTTTTCTTGAGCCTGTTGATATAATGTACTCAGTGGAAACTAAAGCTACCTCCTAAAGAATTCAAATTTACTTTCCATCAAAGCATTCTTTTACCATCAGAACTGTGCACTCCAAATGATATCACATGGTACAGAGAAAGTGGTATTAGTCATTATCAATTAATTTATCATTGTTACATGATGCTATGGAAAAACTAAAGGCATGAATATGGTTGTTCAATATAATAGAACAACATGTGGCTTCCTGTCTCCCTCTGATGGGCATGTATAGAGATGAAAGTAAAGCTGTTTAAGTACATGTATGCTTGCCACTGGCATGCTCGTTTTGGAGAGTCATCGATGAAGAATTCTCAAGGTGCAGAGGGAACTCAAAGTAGTAGTTATGAATAAAAACCAATCAGTCTGGGGCTAGTCAAGTTACTTAATCTCACTAAGCTTCTGTTTCCTCACCTGTAAATTAAAAAAAAAAGAATAATGCTTAACACAAGGTTATTGTGGAGGTTACATTAAGTAAGGCATAGGTTTGTGTTTAGCGAGAGGACAGACAACTGGTAAATGCTTAAGAAATGGTAGCAACTCATGTAAACACATTTGATCTGTAAAAAATGAAGTAAAAGGTTGAATAATGGTATATCATTTATCTGTCCTTTCCTAAGGCTGGAAAAAAAATGTGAATCATACTAGTGACTGTTTATTTTACCAGAATAAACACACTTTCAGACATATTGTGGTTCTAAAAGGAGCCGATGATTCCACTTCCTGCCAAGTCATTGGGTATAGATGACTTAATGGCCCATATTCTTTGAAAAGCCCTCATTTAATTTCCAGGATATCTCTGGTCCTTTTCTGTTGGGGACATGTGTCTGATACAGGGAGACGGGAACACCCCGTGATGGTTAGAGAACAGAATGTAGCGTCAAACTCAATGACTGTCTTCTGTTCTTGCCACACATTCTTGAAATCACCTTCAAAACACCATTTGGATCCAGAGACTTCAAACTCCTCCCATCTTTCATGCACAAAGTACCGTTCTTCAACCCATTGATTTGTTTGTTCTTTTAAGTACATTTTAAGAGCCTCCATCTTCTTAAGAGTAAGTTTTTTCTTTGCAAGGCCTTTCTTACATATAATGCAACAGTAATCTTTAAATTACTTCAAGACAAATTATTACATTCATCAAATCATCAGGAAGCGGGTAAATTTCTAAATGCAGTTAGTAGCAGGTCTGCAACTACCAATCACAAGGTAATATTGTCTTTCTGACAGGAATAGCCAAGTTATTAAAAGAGATCACCGAAATCAGACACATGCTGGAGCTAAATTCTCAATCTGCTTTTTAAAAACTCATGTAATTGCCAGGCATGGTGGTGCACATTTGTAAACCCAGTACATGTGGAGACAGAAGTATCGCAGGTTCCAGACCAGCCTCAGCAACTTAGTGAGACTCTCATCAACCTAGCAAGACCCTGTTTCAGAAACAAAAAATAAAAAAGGGCAGGGGTATATCTCAGAGGTAGAATGCCCTGGGTTCAATCCCCAGTATCTCTCTCTCTCTCTCTCACACACACACACACACACACATACACACACATACACAACAACCTCTCAAGGAACTGGTACAAGTCTTTCAAATTTAGTGAGCTTCAGTTTCACTATGTGTGACAGTAGCTAGTCTTTCCTTCTCTCTATACCACATAGAATTACCAAGAGAATCAAATGAGAAATTGCTATGCATCCAAGGCATAGAAAACACTAATGCTGTTTTATATTTTCACATTTTTTATTTTTTACTGTCTTTTAATCACATTAGGACATGGTATCTCTGGGTAGATGCACCAAAAATTCATATAAAAATATTGATTTCTACTTATCCCAAAAGTAGGGGATAATGAGTCCACTTAAAAATAATATGACCCTTTTAAATGTCTTGTTTCTTTTCTAAATCACTTGTATGCATTATCTCGAATTCCTTCACATGACCCATTGGAAGTAGATGGAGCAAATACTATTTTCATTCTTTAAATGTCAAAACAGAGGCAAAGAAGACAACTTCATCAACCTAACTTAGATTTCACTGAACAACAATGACAACAGCAAAATCAGCCTTGCAAGACATTTCCACCCCAACACTCATTTTCTGCTATCATAATTTTTCCAGGATCAGATTCTTAAAGCAATTTTCTAAGTTCATAATTACCTTAGTTGCATGCACAATTTGGGTAGTTAAGTAATTACACGATTTGCACATGCAAATACTGCAATCATTGGCATATAAAAGTAATGTCCTTTAAACATTTGGGCCTGATGGAGGACAAATGGTCAGGAAAATCAAAATTCCTGTGGTTCCCAGAAGGGATAACTAAGAACAGAAAACATTACAAGCCGTTCTCAGACATTCAGACAATGAGCTCACTTTAACCTAGAGGAAAGAAACAAGATGGAGGCATCCTTACTTCTTCAACTCCTCCTCTCCACAGATTCCCAGGTACCAAATAAGCTAGGTGAAACCAAAAAATGTATGAACTCCGATCAGAGCCCTTGAGCATAAAATACAATCTCACCATTGTACAGGTTGGGGAAATTGGAGCAAACCATTTAATCCCTACATCCTCTAATATTTATCTCTAAAATGGAAATAATCATAACATTAACTTTACAGGGTTAAAAAGAGGAATAAATGAGGTAAGTCATAAGAAAGGATTCTGTACACTCCAAAACTCTGTTATAAATAAAACCTTTTTATTGGGTTTGAAATGTCCATGATGCTATCAAATAGCCCAATGTACCGGACATACATTGGTTGTGTTTGTTTTGGTTTGGTTTGATTGAAAAACAAGTTGTCTCTAAGGGAGAAAAGCAATTTTAGCACATTTCTCCCTCACACTGAAAAGGAGGAGAACATGAAAGAGGAGTGAACTTTGTTTTATATTCAGAGCCGATGTAGCCTCTGACTTCATCCTATAGCTAGTTTTGGAGTCCATAGCTGTAGGTGGATGACAGAGAAGTTCAAGGACAGCTGGATGTGGTGGTGCACACCTATAATCCCAGTACTTGGGAGGCTAAAACAGGAGGATTACAGGTTCGAGGCCACCCTCAGCAACTTAGTGAGACCTTCAGCAATAGCGTGACCCTTTTCAAAAAAGGGTGGGGTGCTGGGAGTGTAGCTTGGAAGTAGAATGCCCCTGTGTTCCACCCCCAGTACCAAAAAAAAAAAGCAGATGTTCAAGGACAGAAGCATTCATGTCTATAAAGTTAGCAGCTAAGCCCTCTGATGTTAAAAAAAATAGGGAGACATTTTTCTATCCAAAAATATTCATGAGAATTGTGAACCTGCATATAGTTTCTAAGGGTATGGAAAATTATTTCACATGAGGCTGAAGATAGAATATTGGCTGAAAATGTAGTCAGGGTACATATAAAATTGTGCAGAATTGTCTCAAACAAGTTGCAAGGCACCAAAATATGCTTTCATTATAGAGTTTCCTGTCTTTCTTAGGGATGATTAACAGAAATATTTACAACTTTTGACCTGACCAGTCTCTAAGTATGCTGAAAAGTGAATTAAGAGACAAGGTTGAAAGGGTTTACAAGAGATGCGAGTTTAGAATTGTCACACTCCAGCCTTGGCTCACAACGGGAAAACAAGTTCATAAAAATAGGTAGCCTCTCTTTTTCAAAGCATTTCTTTCTGACTTAGAAAGCAGTGCGATTCTGCTAAGTACATGGATCTGACAAGATATTAATATTTAATTTCTTAAGCTTTTTAGTTTGATAATATCTAAAACACTTGCCTTTTTTTTTTTTTTGGTACTGGGGATGAAACCCAGGAGCAAACTACCTCCAAGATATACCCTCAGCTCTTTGTTTTTA
>PVJS01006266.1:20032-60729 GCA_004027185.1 Glis glis
TCTCTCTCTCTCTCTCTCTCTCTCTCTCTCTCTGTGTGTGTGTGTGTGTGTGTGTGTGTGTGTGGTACTGGGGATTGAACCTAGGGGCATTCTACCTCTGAGCTATACCCCCAATCCTTTGTATTTTTTGGAAACAGGATATCACTAGGTTGCTGAGAGTTTCACTAAGTTGCTGAGGCTGGTCTAGAACCTGCAATCCTCCTGTCTCAGTCTCCCAAGAACTGGGATTACAGGCGTGCACCATCATGCCTGGCTCAGATTCTTTAAATGAAGTACATACAAAGCAAGATCACATACAGCTTGATCAGGATGCCAACACCATCATCAGGACCCGATTTCTTTCTGATTCTCAGATACAACCAGAGGACTGCGCGTGGTGAGGTAGCAGGAGGAGCTCCAGCCTGCGCTTCCAGATTCAAGGCTGGAAGGGAGGGGCAACCGTGTCTATGACGGACAAATCACATGCTTTATTTCTACAAAAACACATATTTATTTCATTTATTCTAATGGGCCCAAAGGTATTGACTGTGCCAGGCGCCAGAGGGACTCTCACACTGACAGAAGACATGAACTGAATTCGGGAGGAGGGTTCGTATCCCAGAGGAATTCTGGATACATTTCTCCAAGAACTCCCAGCAATGGATGCTGCCGGCAGGAATAAGAGCTGCCAAGGTTGTCCCCAGAGGCCTGGGGACAACCTATGCACGGGCCTGATACTGATGAGGAGGGATTCTTTGATAACTTTCCCAAGGAATATGGGCCCAACCTGCTTATCTTCTTTTTTTTTTTTCCTGCGGTACTGGGGATTGAACCCAGGGGCATTCTACCTCCAAGCTACACCCCCAGCCCTATTTTATTTTTATTCTTTATTTTGAAACAGGGTCTCACTAAGTTGCAGAGGGCCTCACTAAGTAGCTGAGGCTGGCCGCGAAGCCGGATCCTCAAGTCTCAGCCTCCCAAGTCCTGGGATTACAAGCGTGCTTACCTTCACTTCTATCACGTTCACAGGGAGAATCTACATCCACCCAATTGTGTCCATGCTGAAGGCTTCCGGACACTCTCACGTCCCCTGGCAAGTTGTGCGGCTCCCTGAAATGGGCAAGCCTTAAAGCCGAGGGGACTTGGGCCATCTTTCAGAGCTTGCACTTCATGACTGCGTGAGCTTGGGAATGTGGATGACCTCTTTATGCTTTAGTAAACGAGGGGCAATGACACGTATGACAAAGCTCGGAGATAAAAGATGAAAGGATCCTACAGCAGCGTCTGCTGTTGAGTGGATACCTGCTGCACGATCGTGATTATTCTCCATAGCTTGGTCCTCTTTCTTGGAGTTTCCCCTTCCGCGTTCAACACCATACCCCAGCCCACTGTGAATATTCAGAGTGACCCTCATCTAACGCCCAGTAACTGGAAGAAGTCAATCGTCCAAACACAGCTGTAGGCACAGCACATCTGTTCTGGAATCATTTGATGGGGACAGCTGTGCACAGGCCATGAAAAAAGTGGGCTGCCGTCAGAGGACAATGTCTGTCACTCTTCCAGGTGAAACCTTCTCCAGAGTACTGAAACGCAAATGAAAAATTCCGAGAAAGGACACAATTCAAGTGTTTTATGAAAGGAAAGCTCTGTAGGGAAGCTGGCTCACTAAAAGCTAGCTCTTCCTCACTTATCAGCAAGTGGCCAGCTGCAACAGGTTGGACTAAAACCCTTTGCTATTTGACCTCGTCAGCAACTGCCCGGCAATAGGTCACCAGTGCTTAATTAGACAAGGGAGTTTTCAAATGTAATCTCTTTGCACTCAGCAGGCCCTGGGTCAAATACAATCTGACTAACCTGCAGCTTGTGTTTACACAGCTTCCTACAGTTCAAAAAGCCAAGGGAAGATCAGAAGCTTATCTTCCAGCCAACGGAGGAGGGGGGTGGCTGGAATTTGGCAGAAGGTTGTAATCAGCCACAGTGGAGGATGAGGGAAGGTCTGCAAATCTGTTGTTCAGCATGGTACGTGTTAGGACAAGATGTTTCATTTCTGGAAAGCTGGGTACAGAAAAAGGTGGGCAGATGCGATTCTTGTGGTTTAATTAAGAAGGAAAGGAACATCTCATGTGAAGTCTGGCTCTGTTGGCTGGGCCTCCTCTGTGGGGAGGCAGCGGCAGAGGCGTGGGAGGCTGTGGAGAGGATGAGCGGGTAGAAGGTGCTGGTCAGCACGCAGCAGCTGTTCATGGTGAATCCTTTTCTAGCTCATGGCCGTGTGTTCCAGCCCTTTTGGAAAATTACCTCCAAATAACAGATCACGAAAGAGCAACTTCAAGGAGCCCTATAATTTAGTCCCAAGAGGAAATTCTTCATTCATCAAGTGTACAGAGGCTAAATTGGTTCTATAACCAAGTGGGCCCTGGTTGGCAATTTTATGTGAGGGTTAGCCCTACCTTGGAAGGGAGTTCAGCCAGAAAGGCTGGTGGTCACGGCCAGCCCGGTGCCCAGCTGGGTCAGACCACATTTCGTGCCACAGATGAGTTCCTGGGGAACATCTATGGGCTGCAGTCCTTGGCACTATTTTTTCCTCTTTTTTTTAGATGCACATTTTTGGGGGAGTTTGTGGTAACTGTGGATCTATTTCATTTCAGCCTGAGGGTGCTAGAGGAGTCTTCACCAGGGGAAAGAATAGGCTTGCCAGAAATACAAGATGGGATTGAAGCCAAATATAGCCTCCAAAATCCTCCTTCAGCTTCATTTTCAGTAGTAAGCCAATATACAAAATAGTTACAAATACATTTATATTGCACAGAGATTTTTGTTGTCAATGATTGTTGGTTGTTTTTTGTTGTTGTTGTTTTGTTTTGTTTTTGTTCCATGAATCTATCTGTAACTTGGAAAAAGGCTACACTATTGGTTCCCACTAAAAACAAGCAAAACAAATAAAATCACCTTAAAGACATTTAGAAGCGGGGTATGTTTGAGAGTCCATCCCTTCTCTTTCAAATTTTTATTTTTATGAACTTATTTTTTCTTTTAATTGAGAGGTAGTTAAATTCTTCAGGTGTACCAAACATTTCAAGACCTATAAATAACCCAGAAGTTTTCTTCATACTTAATCAACATGTTGCCTAGAACAAGATACTTTTTTTACATTCCCTGTATTTTAAGAGAGATGTAACTAAAATTGGGTTACATTCTTAAGCTAAAAATCTTGTTCCTCCTCTTAGAAATCTGATTCACTGCCTCCGTCTAGGAATCTGAATAAAAATACATGTTTCTCATCTTTGCTATCTTGCCAGTTATCTAAAAAAAATTAATGCCAACATCATTTATATTGTAAGATTTCTTTTTCCTTTGATTTTATTCGCAGCCACTTTCTGTAAATAAAAAGCCTGCTTTGTGAATTTACTGAATAATATAAGCAGTACACAGTAAAAAAAGAACGATTACTAAATTGGGAGAAAATGATTCTGCAGAAATAGAATATAGATGTTTTCACAAATAGTAAAACGATTTGAAAGTAAATCAAAAGCAAAATTAGAATTAAAATATTACTATATATGTATACATATATATATTTTACCTAGTTCAAATAAGAATATGCAAATAAAGTTGATTGAATTGTATAACTTCACTGATCTCTTTCCTGTTTTCTGTTCCCAGATGCCCATAAAGACTGACACTTGCATTACAGCTCCAAATTTTAACTTACTGGGTATAAAAATAAGCTGGCTATTCAAAGTATAAAAATTAATTGCTCTGTAAAAAAATCCCATTAATGAAATTCTTTAAAATACCTAAAGAAGTCTTTTAAAATGATGACAAGCATTTAATATTAATTGGGCAAAGTAACAAAAATGGTCTATCATATATACCTTTATTCAAAGTATTCACATCAAATGAAACATTCTTGCAATTGTAGACTTGCCTGCCTATTCATTTCAATTTTTCTCCCTTGGAATGGCGTGGGCAACAAGAAGACTCAGAACTCACTAGAAACTGCACATGGTCAGAAGAGAGCGGGACTCAATCTGAATCCATTGCTTACTCACCTGGGTGCCATGAGCTTTGCTTATGTTTGACGATTTGCCATTGAATTGGCAATCAGAGGACTTCTGCTTAAGTCATCCCAGTACTTGGGACCCTGAGACAGGAGGATCACAGGTTTGAGGACCGCCTCAGCAACTTAGCAAGGCTCTCAGCAACTTAGTGAGATCCTGTTTCAAAAATAAAATAGGGCTGAGGACAGAATAGGGCTGTTTCAAAAATAGAATCCTGTTTCAAAAATAAAATAGAGCTCAAAGTAGAGTGCCCATGGGGTCAATCCCTAGTACCACAAACAAAACAAAACATCTCCTGACAAGGCAAGCATTAGGAGTCTTGCACTCCTCACAAGCATTGGAACAGAGACTGATATATTAGAGCAAGACCACTGGGTAGCTTTTACTCACACCATGGAGACTGAGACTGTCCCTGCGTAGGCAGAAGGGACACTGTAGACACAGAGATTCTGAGTGCGTCCAGAGACAACCAGGGTCTTCATCCTCCTCTTGCCTGCACACCATCCGTTTTGAAGTCAGACATCTGTCTTTGCACAAAATCTCTGCACATTGCCATTTTCTGGCATGAGGTCGCCTCTAGGCAAAGCTCATCAGCTCGTGATGAGGAGGCAGAAGATGGCAAAGCATGACATCTGCAGACCACCAAGAGAAGCTTGTGCACATCCGAGCAAGTCAAAACTCCGCCTCAACCAAATGCTACTTGTGTTTATATCCATTTCATAGACAATCACTTGGGGTATATTACACACACAAAGGCTCTGTTCTATTTCCTGATAATATGCTAGACAGATAAAGCATCTGGGGTTTTCTTTCAAGTGGACTAGTGTGTGTGTGTGTGTGTGTGTGTGTGTGTGTGTGTGTGTGTGTGTGTGGTTGGTGGGGAATAGATGGTAAACAGGCAAACAAATGAACTGGCAAGATCGAATCCGAGTGACAAGCCCTATCAGGAAGAGTAGTGGACAGGAAAGTGACTGACATGTGCTACAGGTAGGTGACCCTAAAAGGTCTCTCTTAGGAAGCAAAACTTGAGCTGAGGTTTGAATGACAAGAAGGTACGAACCATATGAAAAGCTGGAGAAAGAGGGCAGGCAGAGGGGACAGTAAGTGCAAAGACCCCAAGGCCCACAGGCAGGAACGAGCTTGGTGTAACCTAGAAATCAAAAACGTACTATTGTGGCTCAGACTTTAGTGGGGAAGGAGAAATGATACTGGGTGATAAGGTGAGAGAGACAGACAAGGGCCAGGGCCTGCACACCTTGTTTGCCTACATAAGGACTGGTGAAGTACAAGAGGGTGTAAATCTGAGGAATGACGTAACATGGTTTAGGATTTTACAAAATTACTCAGGTTTTTTTTTTTTGGGGCGGTACTGGAGATTGAACCTGGGGCATTCTACCTCCGAGCTATACCCCCAGCCCTATTTTTTATTCTTTATTTTGAAACAGGGTCTCACTAAGTTGTTGAGGGCCTCACTAAGTAGCTGAGGCTGGCCGCGAACCTGCGATCCTCCTGTCTCAGCCTCCCAAGTACTGGGATTGCAAGCGTGCGCCGCCACACCCAGCTTACTCAGGTTTTTGTGCCAGAATGTATGGAGAAATCAGATGAGAAGCTACTGTAGTGATATAGGTGAGCAAAAATGTCATTCAAGTAGGAACGTTGGCAGGAAAAACAAGTTTGTGTGTAGGATGCGCTTTATTTTAGTGACAAAGGTAAGTTTTTGTTGACAAGTAGGATGTCACACAGGTGGGGAAGGGCATTCAAAGGTTTCTGGTTTGAGAAGGGCTGTCTTGGTTCTTTTCTACCTAATCTATTCTGCCTATTCTATCAACTGACAGTAGTAAAGCTCACAACATTGCGCTCATGGAAACTTTCTTTTAGCTCTTACCAACTATTATTTCAACAGAATTTTACATCATACAACGCATTTCAGAAAAGAATGGCGTATTCCCCTTAGGACAATAAAAGTCTGTGACTTATGTGGCTGTTTTAAATTTTCAAATAAAGGCTTGGCAGTCTTCACCAGACACAAGCAATTGCCTTCATTTAAATGACATTGTGTTGAGCAGGAAGAAAACTAAAATGATGCTCCCCCTGGCCAAAATTGTAGAAACCGGAAAGCGGCCTTCACAGAGAGCTGATCAGCATTGAGCCCAAGGGGCTTGCCAAAAACCACTTACTTGAAATAAATTCACATAAAGCCTGTATCCATAGGTCCCCGAGCTATTTTGAGCCTCGCAGAGTTTCTGGATGGAAAGGTTCTGTGCCATCCTTGAACTAGATGCTTCCAAAGGCTTTAATTTTTGCCTGGCTACATTGCAAGCTCTCTACAATGATACTGTCCACTGAGCCACATATGTAAATTTGCATTTTCTAGTAGTCATTAAAAGTGACAAGTGAAATTAACTTTAATAAAATATTATATTTAACCCAATGCATCTAAAATACAATCATTGTAACACACAGTGAATATAAAAATAGTTAATGACATAGTCCGCATTATTTTTTCCATAGTAAAACTTTGAAATTTGGTGTATGGGATATACTTACAGTACCCCTCAATGAGACTAGTCATATTTTCAGTGCATAATAGACCCAGGTGGCTCATGGCTATTGTATTAGATATCACAGCTCTGTAGTGCTAGAGATTTTATACATATTTATGCCAATTGATAAATAGCTATCTCTTGCCTGCAATGTTGTTGTCTTGTGAGTCCTGGTTTAGAAATGGGGACCAGAGTCATTGCAGGACAAGAGGCTTTGTGAACCTCTCATACAAGGTAACGTCAAGTAATAATACCAATTCAATCCCTTTTCCCAAGTCCACCTAAATATCATATTTACAATTATGATTGATTGAAACTACAGTCACTCTGGCCAACTATGAATGTTCTTCAGTGACAAGAAAACACCTGGAACCTTTGGAACTAGCTCACCCTGAAGAGACAGGGTGTCACAGGGAAACCATCTGAGAGGCGGAAGTGTTCATCTTTTCAATGACAAAGAGAATCTTTAAATTGGAGAGAGCTGTTTAATCTGTAGAGCATGGCCAGCAAAAGGCATTTTCCAGAAGCACATTTTCTAAAGACTTCACTCTTCTCTAAGGCTTGGAAGACTCTTGTAGGATGATAATGGTGACTGACAGTAAGTCAGAAACAACTTTCTTTGGTGTCCTCAGTCCGGCCAGTAAGTATTTGAATAGTAAGATCATGAACGTTGAGGACCATTGTTTTTCTCAACCAAAGCAACATTTTATAGTAAGTGAATGAATGAGTAAACAAATACAGACGTACATAAGAATAGTATTAGCCGGGCGTGGTGGCGCACGCTTGTAATCCCAGTACTTTGGGAGGTGGAGACGGGAGGATCCGGGTTCGTGGCCAGCCTCAGCTCTCTCGCTCTCTCTCTCTCTCTCTCTCTCTCTCTACCTAGTGAGGTCCTCCGCAACTTCGTGAGACCCGGTTTCAAAATAAAGTATAAAAAATAGGGCCGGGGGCAGAGCGCGGAGGTAGAACGCCCCTGTGTTCAATTCCCGGTACCGCAAAAAAAAAAAAAAAAAGAACAGTATTGAGGGCGAGACACTAGCCATGGTTTTCAAGCTGTTTACTTTAACGTAGATGCATTTCACAAGGAACAGAGGTTTTCAGAGGATTGCGTAGGGAAAGCACACAGTGGAGTTAACTTCTCTGGCTGGGGCGGAATCCCTGCCCTCTCTCTTTCCCAAGGAACCATGCATCCTTCATGCATGTCGAGGCTGTCAGGTGCTTCCTGTGGTCACTGCCACACCTCTGGAGGTGGTCGTATCTCTGGGCATGGTGGGTTAGGCTGAAGATTTCCTTCTTCCCCTGAATCCATTCCCCTGAAAAGGAGAAAGAGGAGGAGGAGGAGGAGGAAAGCCTAGATAAGCAGAGGTGAAGCAGGAGGCCTCCCCAGCAGGGATTTGGATAAACCCCTGGTCAAACACCAAAGAACACTTAGTAGACACCTGTGATACAGGTCAGTTGTTGTCACCAGTGAGTGCTAAGCACTAGGTTTTGGGTATCTGGCAAGTCCAGATTATTTTAGAAATGATATTTCTCAAAAGGTACCAGTTTACTACAAGTATTGTATGCTTAATTCTCTCTTATTTTAATAAGATATTATGCTGGCCCTGGCCAGTCATATAGTACATACATCAATTTGAATTCCATTTCGGATTTCTACATGTATCTGTAAAAACTTAGTTTGGAGCCTTTTCTTATCCAAATCATATATTTTCGACACATTTTCTAATTGTGTTCCTTCCATACCTGTTAGAAGTAGGGTATCCAAATTCCTCATTTGATTGTAAATTTTTGTGGAATCATGCACACGATTAATTCATTTCCCTACTATGTCTAAAAGGGTGTCAAGCACCTCCCTATAAATTGATTTTTGAGCTTATCTTCCATCACATCATTCAAAGTCAAATGGAAAATAACGTGTCAGGAAGTTTGGAAGATGCTTACACTAAGGAAATAATACAGATTTGAAATAAAATGCTTGTATGTCACAGGGGATTGAATAGGTTTAGATTCGAATCTCAGTTTTGTCATTAATTAGGTTATTTGAACTCGGATAAGTCACTCGAGGAATAATTTCCTCATCTGTAAACTGCAGACAATTATAGCAGGGATTAAGTAGACATTTCATGTAGAAAAGGAACTCACAGAATGCCTAACACACTGCAGTCATTCCCAAAAGACTTCAGTTCCTTTGTTTATTTATTCACTCACACACCTCCACTAATATAAATAAAATAGACAGTTGATTTTGATTCCTGTGAATCAAATTAAAACAGATGTAGGAATTAGTGTTTATTTGGAAATGGATTTAAAATGTAAAAAAAAATTAAAATGTATATTTGTTATATAATTTGCTTCTGACTCCTATCAAAGAGCCAGGCCATTTTTTCTTGATCTCAAGTCTATAGACAGAGTCACTGTATATTTTGTTTTAATATTGGTATTTGGAGCTAAGGATGAAATCCTGAATGTCTTAGGAGAATTATGGGCAATCTCATGGTGGATGGCTGGTCCAGAGTCCCTCGTGTGGACAAAGTTGACTACATTTCTAAGGAAGCATTGTAAATCATGGTTGCCCAAAGGCAAGCATTTCAATTCCTAAATCATTCCAATTATTTGTTGGTCAGATTTATCTCATAAATGCTACCCAAAATTAATTTTCCCTAATATATGATCCATTGTTCCAATTACTATCCAATTTGAAACACAATTTTACCCTTTTGTTTGTTATTTCAAAAGTTTCACAGAATTGTTCTTTGTGATCTTGATTCTGTTCCATCTAATTTCTGACCCTTTAAATTACATTAATTGTTCTTTAGAAATGATTCCCAGTTTATTTATCTGTATTCTTTTCTTATCTAGAAGTGAAGGGCTCACTTCTAGAACCTTCTCAGAAACCTTAAATTTCATGAATTTTGAAAAACACATCCAAGAATAACCTTTAGTTTAAGAACATACAATTAGAAATACAGTATTCTGGAATTTAAATTGTTAAAATATACTTGATCTTAATCTGTAAATATGTGTGTGTATAAACATTCCCACACAACTTTATATAAATTTATGGCAGTAGAAACACAAAATTACATAATTTTTAGCCAGGTGTAGTGGCATGTGGCTATAATTCCAGTACTTGGGAGGCTGAGACATGAGGATCACAGGTTCGAGGCCAGCAACTTAGATCCTTAGCCAAGAACCTATTTCAATTTTTTAAAAATGTGCTGGGGGTGTAGTGTGGAGGTAGAACACTCCTGGGCTTAATTGCCAGTACCAAAAGAAATGTAATTTTATAAATTAAGTGGGAAATTATATAGATCATCTATAAAAACTGAAACCTTGAACTACTATAGAATTCTAAATCATCAAATGCTAGCTTTTGAACCTTAAATAACCTTTATAGAAGTTACATGAAAAGGTGTAAGAACTATCTGTCATCCCTTCCTCTCTTGTTCTGATGTGGCCTCTTGGGCTATAGGAGTAAGCTTCTGAATGCCAGGAAGCTTTCCAACAAATGATCCCTGTGAGTCTCTGTCCAAAACTTCAAAAAAGTTAGGAATGAACTTTATCTCAGCCAGGCTTACAAAGATAAGATTTCAAAATCCAGAGAACACTGACCACCCACAGTCCTGCTCAAAAGCAGACCAAGCAAGACTTGCAAATATCATTATCACGAGGCAGGTGACATCTCCAAGCTGACTGTCCTTTGAGTGGCAGACCTTCAGAGAGTGTTATCTAACTGCCCAAGCACAGGAAGGACAGGCAGGCACACACAGGCTTTCATCTAACCGGAGACAGCTGGTACCACTGAGCCTGGTGTGAGGGAAGGGGATGGAGATTTACTCACAATGTCTTTTCTTGGAGCCAGCACTCTCCAAGTAGCATGTCTCCTACAATCCAATTCTTTTTTTCTTGCCTGAGAGCCAGGCATGTTGGTATACACGCCTGTAATCCCAGTACTTGGGAGGCTGAGACAGGAGGATTGCAGGTTTAAGACTAGCCTCAACAAGTTGGTGAGACTCTCAGCAACCTGTTTCAAAACAAAAAATAAAATAAAAAGGGCTGAGGGTGTAACTCAGAGGTAGAACATCCCTGGGTTCAATCCCCAGTACCCCCATCCCTGGGTTCATCCCCAGTACCCCCCTACACACACACAGGTTGCCTGAGAGATACTAAACCAAGCTCGTCCCCATGGAAAACCACCTGAGAGCTGAAGAGACACGTCTACAAGTGTATGACTACTGCCAAAGGCGAAAGGGTGGCAGATGACAGCCCAGGAAGTGAATCATTGCCCTTGTTGGTTTCTATTTTTGTCATCAGAGGGGAAACATCCAAAAATAACCTACAGAAATATCAATAAAAAGCCCAGTATCCATGTCTGGGACCCTTGTTTCTAGCTGCCTTCATCTTTCCTATCCCTATTATTAAATGAGTCAAATAATTGAAAATTCCAAATGTCTCATGTCGAGTTAAGTCAGATGTTAAATCATCTTAGTAAATGCCTATTGCAATAAAGAAGTCACTGAAATGAGCATGCTGGCAATGAGAAAAGAAGCCCAGCCCAGTGTGATGGCGCACACCTGTAATCTTAGTACCTGGGAGGCTGAGACAGGAGGATTGCAGTTTGAGGCCAGTTGCAGAAACTTAGTGAGGCCCTCAGCAACTAAGCAAGACCTTATTTCAAAAACAATTTTTAATTAAAAAAGAGAAAAGCACATACCACACTGTACCAATAATCCTATAAATTGAGGATATGTTAAACCCCAGCAGAGCCCATATTTTAAAAGAAATCCGGTTGCTGAAAAATATAAGACCTTCTCTCTGCCACCAATCAGTTTCTGGAAGGACACACATTTTGTGGTTAGAAATGGGACATTTTAGTCTTATAAATTATATCTAATCACTTGCTGGTAGAACATGAAGAAACATTTGTCATCCAACCCCACCAAAAGTATCTAAAATATCTAAAGATTTAATAAATCATAGTCAAAATATTCATACATCCAACAAAAGTAATCCAGAGAATTACGCTAGCACTTTTTCAGGAAGAATAATATTTAGGAGATTTATTCTTGGTTAGCCGTGGCATGTGCTGTGTTCAAATGTTTCAGACTTTAATGTCTCACCATTTAGATACTATTTTTACCTTCCCAAGTTTCCTGGATGACTGAGGTCCTTACGGTCTTCAGTTAGTCATCACCCACACTCTACTAATTCTAGTTGTTGGAATAATGACAATGATTGAGATCACGATGAATTTTGGAGGCTGGAGTCTTGTCTTTATCGAGAAGGACATCGTTACTCTCTCATGAGTCACCCCAAACTACCTCTTGCATTTGATGGCAGAGTCCAGAAGGGTAGTTGTTTTTGAATTACTGACCTGTGGGAAGTGGGCAGGTTGAGTCGTTTTGATCACTACACTCATTTAGAACTCACTTCCTATGAAATTACAAACCCATTCTATCCTCCCGAACTAGTTGGTTAAGAATAAGGTGGATATTTCACTAGTTCACTCCCCATCATTTGAAAGATCTTGAAAAGTCCCATGTTAAACTTCACTGAAAGCCACTGTACCCATCTAAAGTTCAAGATCAATGTGGGAGGCATCAATTTACCAGTCCCCCAGAGGTTATGAGCGTTGACAGTTATTATCCTCTTCATCCAGATTCACTAGCTATAGGTATGAATATCAGCATTTACCTCTCTCAAGTCTCCAGAAACCTCTCTCTCTCTCTCTCTCTCTCTCTCAGGATCAGCCAGCAGATTTCTACAGCTCCCACTTTAAAACTTTAAATGGTCTACAATAGCAGTACATGGATTCAGAAATGCCCAGGGGCCAATGCCCACCTCCTGAATGCAATGTTTTCATGGCATTGTGTACTAAGGTGGTTATTACCTAACACCCACAACTCTTATTTCATCATAAGCCAGAACAGAAGTGCTTTTAGTCTACAAACAAAGGATGGAGAATTGCTCAGAAAAAGAACATTTGGTTACAGAGGAAGCTCAGTGTTACAATCAAAGAAGGTATAAAAAGATCAATGTTGTTCTAAGGATCAAGGACAAGGAGTTCCTGATGTAGAACTAAATGCAACTAAAGGAGAGAAGATGAATCTCTCGCATGCCAGAGGATGACAACCACACATATCCATCAGTGGCTCGAGACTGGCTCCGTGAGATGAACTGAACCATGTCCATTCGAGCTTTTGTGCTACTCCCTGTTCTTATCATGTTTGGAGCTATGATATTTTATGTTGCAAGAAAGAATGGAAGAATTGATGGTGCTGTAGAGTAATAGCTATTGTTTAAAACTTATTTTGTAGAACTGCTTATGGAAGAGGTCTCTCTTTCCCTTATTTAAAGATTCAGAGTAAAGGAAATATGATGTGTATATACACACTTTTTTACAAACCGAGACCCAAAACATTACAATTAATTAGAAATTACAGTTACCTATAAAACACCAAGATTTCTTAATGTTGAGTTGGCATTTCTATACTATAATTCCATATTATATTATTCTATATCACTACGTATGAACTATATATTATAGTATAATATAATATATTACTAGACCTATATGATTATATTAAGTTTATTTCTATTACTGTATTCTGCTTCTTCCTCTGCATGAGTTTAAAAGAGGAGCTTCAGAAGTGTAAGAGAATTTTCTGACACATAATTTGCCAGATAGTTTTATTTTACTGATAAAAAGAAGCCAGTAGGCACTATAGAACCAACACCATACCTAACGAGGATTCAGAATAGAACTTTTCTAACGGCACCACCAAAACCAAAGAATTCCCATCCCTCTATCTCATATCACTGGAGTCTTTATAAAGGTAACAGCTATTTACAAAGGTGTGACTTCTCTTTATCAGATGGAATTTCCTTGACTACTGCTGGACAAGTTCTAGGTCTATATAACCCACCCCAAATTCAACTGTTGACAGTACCCAGAAAAACTGAGTACCTAGAGTAGTCAGTACTGAGTACCAACTACGTGTTGGTACCAAGCTACCAACATGTAGCTTGGCTTAGCCCTGTGAATCCTGACCAAATCTGAGAGCTAGGAATTGAGGTGAGATCCAGTAATTGGTAGATGTGGACTATTATATCAGAAGGGGCTAGCGTCTAATTTTAACTATAGAATTAGTTAAATAACTAGCAGTGTTATTGAAGTACAGAGCACAATAGGGAAATCCCATTGTTTTGGAAATTATTTTGAGGGGGAAAAGAATGACATGTACCAAGGCCAGTTGGCAGTTCCGCATTTCAGGGCGCTTTTGAATGTCTGCATTTCTCTCCCCTTCCTCTCAAAATCCCATAAGAAAAGAAAAATAAAAGGAATAAGTCTAAGGCAGCAATGGAAGACTGTAGGTGTTACGTTAGCCAGCTCGGACACTGAAGAACATCCAGAAAGCCCGAAGAAGATGGAGGACCCAAAATATACAGAACCCACAGTCCAACACAGTAACAGCTCTCATTAGCGCGCCACCTTAGCTCAGTATTAAAGCTTCAGAAGCAGGCCTTGGTAGGGAGCAGGGGACACAGGGGTGCACTCCCCGGCAGCTAGCCCCCAAGGTACCTGACAACTAAGGCATGTGCCCTCAGGCAGAAGCTGAAGAACAGTATTTCTGAGTAAAGTTGGCAATCTGCCCAGCAGTAATTCCAGAGATGTGATGGGGCTGAGAGAAAGGAAGTAGTTCCCGGGCAAGTTTCTGTTACTGAAAAGGACAAGAACTCCACCCCAGTACCCTAACTGGCAAACTCTATCCACCCTAAAGGAAAGCGCAGCTTGCTATAGACCAGCTCCCCGGCTCCCTTCCACCCCACTTGCTTCTTTCTCTTCAGAGCCAGAGCCTGTAATTACCCAGAGAGTAATTTTTTTTTTCTGTTTGTGTCCAGTAAACTCAGTTACTGATATTGATAAGACAGCCCATCATTTGCACGTGCTACTTATTATACCAGAATAATCTGTTTAAGAAACCAATATGCAAGGGAGACACAGAATGAACAAATGAACTAATCCAAGAGAAAAGAGATAATTCAGAGCATAGAAGATAACCATAAAGTCAATGCAACTGGTCTATTCAGGTCATTGCATATTATGGAGTCAGGGCTGGGCATAAGGGCCGTGTGTGTGTGTGTGTGTGTGTGTGTGTGTGTGTGTGTGTGGCAATTGAACCCAGGGATTCACATATGCTGAGCTAAGCAGGAACTCTTCCACTGAGCTACATTCCCAACCCAATGCATCTGTATTTAAAATATGGTCCTCATCAGTTCTTATGCACATTAACATTTACCAACATTTACCATCCCTCATCTTGGGTCATCTTTAAAATCCTCCCAAGTTGAAGATTCATGGTCTATTGCAAGTACAATTCCTAGTATTTATATGTCTCATTGGATAAAAATGACTTCAAGTATTACACAAAGGAAAGAAATGAAATATTCTGAAGTTCTGGTAGGTCAGTAGTAAGGCTCTGTTCAGTTGAACGTTGAGCCCAAATGGATTTAAGAGTCTGAAATGTGGAGATGACCTGGCTCTAAGTGGCATCCATTCTGTGGACCATTTTCCGTTGTCTCTGTGCATAGTGTTCTCTGCTAAGGTTGCGGTGACCAGGGGTCTTGATGTGGAAGCAAAGAAGCATAGTACTTGAAAAAAACACTTGGCCAGGAGTGAGCATTGAACAGCAACTTGTAAATCCTCCATGGGGGGTGTCACGGGTAATGCTTTATCTCAACACTTAGGAGGCTGAAGTGTCTTTTAAACAACATTATGCTCTATAGCCCAGAGAGCTGATGGCTGAGCGAGACAGTTGTTAGAAGAGTCAGTAGAGAGGAATTGTGAGAAAAATCAGCTTCCAAATGGGGATTTTCATCTGTACATGGTACTCACTGCAAACCTCTGAGTGTTTTCAGTTTCCTAGGAAAGAACTGAAATTTCCTGAACAACCATACTGCCAAGAGTTATTATCCCTCTCACTTATCTTCAAACCATCTTTCTCTATAAAAGAGGCTTATATCAAATCTGAGCATTGTTAGGGCATCTACCTGATTGGAAAGGTGACTCCAGAAAGAATATACAGACTTCCAAATTTGCATAGCACACAGGCTGCAGGTCAACTCTGGAAAGTTAATGGAAAATCACTGAAAAGACATAACTTCCAAACTTTTATTTTTATGAACATGTAATGCCAAAAGTAGCCCCTTATTACTAATAAGCAAGTAATTTCTACATTAAAAAATGGATTACTAGAAAAGATACCTTTGTATTTTGTTTTATCGTTGTGTAGGATTTCTGCATTATTTCCAAACAATTTGTATTGAGTTCTCTTGTTTCATGATGTAAGAAAGGTCCTTCTGACAGATTCTATACATATAATTTGTTTACTGATCACTTGGAATGAGTTGGGGGATTCAACACTTTCTCAATGAGCATTTAGTCCTTTGTTTATTAGTAAGAATTTATGGAGCATTTCCTCCTTGTCCGACAGTGTTCTTGGTGTTGGAAATATAACGCAGTCCTCAAAGAGCTTAAACTCTAAACACGAGCCAGGACACCAGGCTCTCCTTACATATAGTATCTGAAGTGTTTGGGGAACACAAAAACTTGCATGTACTTGGTTGTAAGTTTTAGCATTCTGTTCTGTTTGTTGAGACATCCATCTATGAGGAAAAATTATACCTCTTCTTCCACAGCTTTTAAAGTTGGTTTAATGACCTATCACACAAGAGTTACAAAACTAATTTATCTGAGAACCAAGGAACATGTTCTTCCATCCTTCCTTCCTTCCTGATAGGTTTTTATATTAACTATGAGACAAGGTGTTGGGGTATTTAGTCTCCTTATCCGCCATGAAGAGGAGCTATCTTTTAAACTGACTTCTACTAAAGAGAGAAAAGGGGAAATAGAAAAAGAATAGTTCACCTGACTTTGCCCCATTTTGCTAGTAGGTCTAAAGTTCTGGTTGTGACTTGGCTCGGTGACAGGAGACAGAGGTTATGGGGCAGGAGGGGAGATGGTTGAAGCTTGTGAGCACCTCGGAAGGGAAGATGAATGACCAGGAGAGTGTGCACTGGTCTATGCACCAGTCTTCAGGTGTGCTCATAAGCCTGCTTTCCCAAGCCCTGACCCTCTCCTGCCCATCTGGGAGCAGGGGATTTTCCATTATGAATTTAGGACACTCTACCTGTTCCAGGATCTTCACTTATAGTTATTCACTGAATATGAAACCTAAGAAGGTGCACCCTGAGTCATTTCCAACATTGGTAGAGCTGGACCCCCAGCATGAGGCACACAGCCTCATGGAAGTTGGTTTAGTTATCACCTAAATTCTCTCCTGAATAGCACTCACAAGTTATCTCTACTAAGTGTAGGATATTTGACATCACCCAGGCCTATCCAGCCATCACCTCTTAGCCAATGAGACTCCTAGGACGAAGGGAACACCGACTTGCTCTATCTTCCCCTTTCTGACTTCATAGATTTTGTTCTTTACTATTAGGATCACTTTACCAGTGGAAATATATGTAGTTGTTTAAATCATTGCTGCTGTGTTAACTACAGAAAAACATCTTTATATTGAAATATTCATGAGATATGTCATCTTTTTAGATAAATTCAAATGAAATGCACACACTTAAAATATAGAATTACATACCACATTAGAAGTGGAAGAAATCTTTGCAACTACCACCATAACTACAGAGGGGACAAAACTAAAGCCCAGAGCAGGGGAGGGGCCTATTCAGGATCCAATGTTAGTCACACCCCCAAATTTTCATGTTCTCATCACCAAGCATGCCATGAGAAAGAGGATTCAATTGTTGCATTTGGGGATCCCACCTAGCTAACTGTACTTTTATATTAACTATTGTAATTTATTGTGTTCTTTTCTATTTTGAAAGAAAAAAGTAGGTGAAGTTAATAGTGTTTCAGTGAACCCATCTTAAACTGAGGGGAGGAATCTTTGTGGTTAACTTAAAAATAAATCAGCACAACTGCTTAAGTAAAATTGGGAGTAGGTCTAGGATTATACTGCCAAACTGAAGCCCCTTCCCCACCTCTGTGCTTGAGACAATAGGAAAGTCAAGAGAAAAATAGAAGCCCCAAAGCACAATTTTCAGCCCAAGAGAAAAAGAAAACTGAACGGATATGGTTTAAAGGTAGATATAAGACTCTAACTCCGCAGAAAGAAGGAATGAATATCCACCGCAGTGGGGACAGATGGGTGTGAGAAGGTATGGTCTCTCTCATTAGACCTCCCTGCTCTTCCAGAGCAGGAAGAAGCCTTAACCAAAGCTCTCTGAAGGGTGATGAGGATAATAAAGGAACTCTTCTAGCTACTGCCACTGACAAGAGACAGACAAGAAAATAAAACAGGAAGTTGTAACCAGAGGAAAGGACAAAGATAAAAGATAGGGGGAAAGAAAGTAGGAATAAAAGAAACCACATGGCCCCAGCTCCTCCATCATCATCATCATCATCATCATCCTCATCATCGCGCGCGCACGTGTGTGTGTGTGTGTGTGTGTGTGTGCGTGTGTGCGTGTGTGTGTTACTGGGGATTGAACCCAGGGGTGTTCTACCTCTGAGCTATACCCACAGCCATATATTATTTTTTTTATTATGAAACAGGGTCTCCCTAAATTGCTGAAGGCCTCACTATGTTGCTGAGGCTGGCCTAGAACCTGCGATCCTATTGTCTCAGCCTCCAAAGTACTGGCAGTATAGGCATGCACCACCATACCTGGGCTCTGGTTTCTTTATTATGAATGGAACACCTTAGTTCCCCAAGATTGCTGGATGAGATATCTTGTTCCCAATCAGCTGTTGGGAACTGTCTCTTATTTGTTAGGGGTGGCCTTGGGTGAAACACACTAGATGAAGGTGAATCAAATTAGGGCCTGAGGTTTCTTCTGGGGTGCACTGTAAGATATGTCATAGCCTCCAGATTGGAGCTAAGAACGCAGTTTGCTCAAAATTATTCCTTTCTGAAGGTGTCAAATCGTGAGCTTCACCTGCAATATTCTCTAAATGCTGAGGGTATCCCAGAACAATTAGTTCTTCTGTCTAGAAACCACCTCCCCTGGATTGGGAAAGCCCCAGAGAAAAGCTGCTGACTGTTCTGTTGCTCCCCAGGCCTCCTGGCATTCCTTGGATTGGTGGTAACATAAGCAAACTCGGTAATATTTTCTACCTTCTGAGACTAGTAGTTCTCTCCAGGATACCTCTTATTATCAGAGGATCTCCTGCTAGGATCAAAGGCATTCCCCAAGGCAATAGAAGGGGGGGGGGAATATCTATTTGGTCACTACTAGTTAAAAGGGCCAGATTAACATTGCGGATCTTTTCCTATGGGAGATAAGCCCTGATTAGGCATCTAATCACCAATAAAAAAGCTGTTATTTTTGCATTGATATGAGAAAATAATTTTATATCTGCAAATAGGAAGAGTTGAAAAAAGAAATTCAGGGGTGTTCACTTGAGATCAATTTGAAATTCTAAAAAAAAATAACATTTGCAAGTGTATTTACCTTGTGTTCTAGGGACAAGAACACAGAGTGGATATGGATTGTCACCATTAGTTAAGAGCATGTTGATGACCATAGGGAGAATGGTAATATGGGTTTCCCTCAGTATTTCTTCCTGTCCCCCCTCTCTCCCAACTTTAAACCTTTCTGTGTGCATTGAATGGTCAGTCAAGGATATGTCTGTCTCAGTGAGCTGAATGTCCATGTTTACAAAACCATAAATATCAGTGGCTAACGATATATCCTGCCATATCATGTTTCTGGGGGAAAAAACATTTAAATGCTCGGATTCTTTGATAATAATATGTTCAGAGATTTAGAGAGTAGGCAAAAAGAAGTAAATAATTACATAAGTAACCCTTTTTCTTTTTGGTTGGGTTTGCAAAAATGACTTATGTATAGGGTGTGGCAAACCTAGCTTCTGCAAATTACAAAACTTGCCCCTTCTTCCAGGCAGATGCAGCCTCCCTTGCCAGGAAGTGGGGTGGAGAAGGCTTGGTGCGAAGTATATGGATTGGGTTTCAAAGTTCACTCATCCCATCGGGTGTCCTAATGCAGTGACACAATTCTATGCAATGGTTCTGTTTAGAAAATATGAAAGCTACTCAACATTCCCAATAAATAACCTGGATTTTTTTAGACATTTCTTAGTCAACGAAGAGTATGTTTAGTTCATAGAACAGTAGTGTGAATTAACAAGAAAGAGCATGACTAGGATGAAATTTTATTATCTTAGAACATGAAAGCTGAGTAATACAAGTGTTAATAACCTATTGATTTTTGGAAACTTTCTTGAAAAAGAAAGGATCACCTTTTTCATATAGCAAATAAACTAAAGGTGGTAAGAGCTTTTGTGAATACAGTGAGTTATTTAGTAAGTGAGTTGACAAGATTTTCAACTAGCCATTCAACTTGTCTAATAAAAGAATAAAAGTTATGGACAATATATTTAGCATACATGGCTTTTTTTTTCCTACTGTATGCCAAAATGGACAGAGTTTGGCCGAGATAGAGGAATACAAGATTTCCTTGAGAAACTTGGAATTTAATACGGGCAGCGAGGAACATGGCATTAGGTGTTTTATACTGTTTTTCACTCTCTAAAGAAAGAAAGCACGAAGGCGCTCAGCTATGGTTTTCACATCTCACCGTGGGCGTCATTTCCTTGAACTGTCTCAATATAGATTCCATTTTTCAAGAAGGCAAGCTGAGACTTTTTTCCATTACTCTTGGCTGGGATCTGGATTTAGTCAAACTGGCCACTGTCACTACTTATGTCTAATTAGAACCACCTGTGAGATTTTGTGTCAAAAGAAAGAGAGAAAGAAAGCTAATGTTCACAATGATTACAAGGAGATTTCATCGCAAAGCTAATTTTATTTGTTGGAGGCCTGATGATCTGACTTTCCGAGCACCTCTCCCATTCTTCGAGTTGATTTTCTTTGGATTTGGGCTCAAAGTAGTCCTCAGTTGCGTCAATCCATGAAGTACACACGTGTGACAGTGTGTCACTTTCAAGAGAAGTTTTATATTCCATTTGTACTGGTGAAGCAGAAACTGTACAATACTGAAATCTGAGCTGGGTGACACAGTCTGGCTGGACTGGCTCCCTCTTATTGAAAATGGTACAAAGGTTGCTGTGCTGACACCTTGTCAAGCAAATAGCATCCGCAGTGTTTTCTCTCTCCTCCAGCCCATTGGCCTTCAACTTACACCTTCCACTTTTTCCTAAGGAGAATTCCTTCCAAGCTTAAACTCACTAACTTGGGTCTTATCACAATAGCAAAAACAGTTTGGGAAATTCCAAGGTGGGGGAGGGGGTAAAAAAAGTCGATGTCAAGTCAGGATAGAATTATTAAAGGAGAAACTTGTGTTTTTTCCATTCCCTGTCATCAACTATAAAATATCAAATTCTTCAAACGCTTGGTTCTGAATATGAAAAAAATCAACTTCGAGGAAACAAATGAAGGCCTCAGAGAATGACATTTGTTCATTTGTTATGAATAATACAAACACGTGTAACTGGACTTTTTGTTATAGGGCTACAGCATAAGAGAAATTTTTACATTGAAAAATTATACATTGATTTAAGAAAATCCATAGATGTAAAATTCAAGACTAAGCACCATAAAATAAATTAAATTAAACCTTTCTTATACCCTATTTTCTTCTTTTGCTTATAGACTGAACCATGATCCAATATTTAAAATAAGGAAATGCAATGTTTAGGAAAGAAAGTACAACCCCAAGCCCCTTGTCCCTCCCCCCAAAAATATTTTTATTATAATACATGAACCCACTCAATTATCATAAAGAGATTTACACCAGAAATTTGCATACTTTCTGTTCAGTGGTCATCAGAGAAATAAGTAGATACCATCCAGTATCTCTGTTGTACCCTCAATCTCTCAAGGATGGTGATTTCCCTTAATAAGCACTTTATCTGCACTGAACACCATGGTTTCTTTTTTTCTTTTTTATTTTTTTTTTTTGCGGTACCGGGGATTGAACCCAGGGGCGTTCTACCTCCGCGCCACACCCCCAGCCCTATTTTTTATACTTTATTTTGAAACCGGGTCTCACGAAGTTGCGGAGGGCCTCACTAAGTAGAGAGAGAGAGAGAGAGACAGGGAGAGAGAGAGAGAGCTGAAGCTGGCTGCGAACCCGGATCCTCCGGTCTCCACCTCCCAAAGTACTGGGATTACAAGCGTGTGCCACCATGCCCAGCATGAACACCATGGTTTCTAATCAGTGGCTAAAAGAAGGGAATTGAATATTTTTGCCACTTGATGTTGCTGAAGAAGTGAAACAGACACAGCCAGGCGTGGTGGCGCGCGCTTGCAATTCCAGTACTTGGGAGGCTGTGTCAGGAGGATCGCAGGTTTATGGCCAGCCTCAGCAACTTAGTGAGGCCCTCCGCAACTAAGTGAGAGCCTGTTTCGAAATAAAAAATAATAAAATAGGGCTGGGGTTGTGGCTCAGAGGTAGAATGTCCCTGAGTCCAATCCACAGTACCACAAGAGGAGGAGGAGGAGAGGGAGGAGGAGCAGAAGGAGGAGAAGGAGGAGGAGGAGAAGGAGGAGAAGAAGAAATGATACAGATGCTGCTAGAGTTGGGATTTTACACACTATGGTTATAAAAATGCAGATGGCTTCTGGTTATGATTATAACTAGTTCATTTAAGAACCCTATTGGAAATTACAACTATCCTTGATATCTAGTTTCCCTTCAAGACATTTAAGTTCTTTTCAGGCCAGGGAGTGATGGAATTCAATGAACATTAAACTGGGAGGCAGATCTAGGTTTGAATCTTGGATCTGCTTTTAACTAGCTGAGAACTTGATCAATCAAGCTATTTGTCTTTATTTAGTTTACTTGTCTGTAAAATGAATTTGAGCATCTCCACTTCAAAGAGTTCTTCAGATGGAATTGAAAAATCAATGCAAAAATATACAGATAAACTGTCCAAAGTTACCTGACTATAAGGTGTGATTTGAATGTGTCCCTTGCATATCCCCTTCCTTTTCACTCAAGGAACAACATACAAACCAATGCTGGAAAAGGAAAAAGAAGATTTCTGTATCTACCAGGTATCCAGGTCCTTGCCTCTTGTCTCTATGATACCACTTGTTCTTTTCTCTCCTAGGACTCTTGTTCAAGTTAGACGAGTAGCTCTTCCCCATTCACCCCATCTCCCATTAATCACAAAACACAAAAAAATAACATTCTCTCTTGGCCCGTTCCTGAAGGCAACATGACAATCATAAATTTGTGGCTGTCAACTTCACTATTATATACTATATCCCAGCTTATCAACATACTTTTATTATTTACTTTGAACCTCTTTTCTTTTTCTCTTCATCCTCTTTCTAATTCTATATACACATAGTTCATATTTATTTTCTCTTTGGAAATCTTTTCTTATGCTTCTCAACCTGTTCCTTTTAACTTTTACTCATTGATCAAGACTGACAGATATAAAGGGCTCCCCGAAGTCACACGATATTGAAAAACAAAATCACTGTCAATTGTTGGCAATGAAACATAGTTGACATATGAATGTTTAGGTTGAGTCTTCAGAAAGCTTTTCTTTTCCCCTAAGTACATCTCCTTCATAACTCAAAGAGCACTTATTAGTAACATACAGTTGACCAATCGTTACTGAAAACCTGTGAAAGATGCAATAGAAGGTTTTAACCACAAAGCGTTTATAACCAAGTTGGAGAATGAAAGGGGATGCACCTACTCACGGTGGTGACTTTGGCACAGTGGATTTCATGCTTTTGTACTTTCCTACCAGCTCTTTTTTCATAGGATGCATAAATTCCTGCAAACACACAAGCCTGTGTCATAAAAATACAGATGGCAGAGATCCCAGTGACACTGCGGCGACACGGAATAGTAGAATTCTAAAGGTCCACTTCATAGTAGAGAAAGCCCACTTCTTAAAGGGATGTGACGTCCACCTAATATTATTAAGTTACAGAACAGGCCGTGAAGTAGGTGAGAGTGGGGTGAAACTAGGGGTGGGGGTGATTAAGAATCCTGGCGCAAGAAGGCCATAGCTTGGTGTGGCTTCTTAGATAGCTTCAGACTATCTTCTTTTTCAGCTTCTGAAGCGACAGAAGCTCCCTCTCTTCAGTTCTTTCTTCAGTTTGGAGCTCATGACATTTTCCTGCAGATGAGGCTTGCTTGGGTTTTTATATCTGCCTACCTATTTTATTACCTTTTATATGGCATACGAGGCGGGTCAGTTTGCAGCAGAACAAAGCTAATTACAACTTTCATGGCCTAAATATAGCATAATGACAGAGTGTCATTCAAGAGTAGCACTGAGCTGAGCAGCCTTTTGGCAGGCTGAGACGGAGGTTACTGAGCTCCACAGAGATAGCTCCAGGGGCTGGCGGACTGCAGAGCCACAAGTCGTCCAAAAGTTGCGAGCAGGTCACTGAACAATGAGCTCGAGCACGGGAGGAAAGAGTCTCACGCCTGCCTTGCTTGTTTTATGCTAGCACTTATTTTTAGACAATAAAATGCAAATGTGCAACACACTAGCATTTGACAGAAAAGGCACCGCCACTCTCAGGGATTAAGAAGCTCTGGGCTGAGATAGAAGAATTGAGAGAACCAGGGGATCTAGAAGGGAACGTCCCAGGGATGCCATGTGGAGTCACCTTGCAACTGACATAATTCCACCGATTTGTCATTGGGTTTAGGTATTAACAATGCTCCCCCTGCCAAGCCTCTTGCTCCACATGACGGTTTGTAGTCATTTGTTTCGGTGTTTTCTTAGGTTTTCTTCCTTTGGTTCTATGGGCATGTGCACACCACTCGTTCTATGGGCATGTGCGTATCCACATCTCTCCAGGGTGGGGATTTTTAATGGGATGGATGCACGTGCAGCTGGTGGTCCTGATGTTTTTCACAGCTTTGATGTCAAACTGAGAAGCAACCTTCCTTCCCCCAAGACATGTCTCCCATTGGCAGTATCGCTTAGCGAAGGGTGTCTGACTTCAGTATGCTGGCTGTCTCGTGTTCCCCTCAGTGTTAATTCTGCTGTTTGAGTCTCCTTGGAACTTTGTATTCATGCTTCGTGTTAATGCCTGTTAATAGCATTTAATGAGAATCTTTCAAAGACTGACCTGCGCAGTGCTGTCACCAGAATCTCACCCTCCACCCCAGGGACCATGCCAGTACTTACTTAGCCTTCGAACCCAAGGCAAACCAAGTTCAGTTCTTTACAAACCACTCTGTCTTCCTCTGTGGAAAGGGCTTGAAAAGGCCTGGCTGAACACTCTTGGAACATGAAAAAGGGAATTTTGTTTGACTAGACCAATGAAAATCCTTTGTGCCAAGCCACTGTGCTCTTTGGGGGAAATCGACATGGCTTCGATTCAGAAGAGGAACAACATTGATGATTTGCACCTGCATCAACTTTGAAGTGAGTAATGATTTCTATATATGGGCGAAATTAATCGATGTTGCATATACATACATATATATGTTATATATACATGTCAGGTTATAAGAAATACATATTAAAATCTTCTGTTCTTAAGTGTAAACATAATTTTTAAAAGACGAGGTCATTTGGTATTACTATCATAAACTTCCTTTTCATGCTGTTGAAGAATGTTTTTGCTTGAACTATGAATCATATTATGTTTTCTATATCATCCTGCACAATTATATTCCCTAAGAAATGATCATACTCTACTAAGTTTTCACAGGCAGTCTACTCTAAACCTTTTTTGTGTGTGTATGTGTGTATGGTACTGGGGATTGAACTCAGGAGCATTCTACCTCTGAGCTATACCCCCAGCCCTATTTTAAATTTTTTTTATTTTGAAACAGGGTCTCACTAAGTTACTGAGGGCCTCGCTATGTTGCTGAGCCTAGCCTCGAACCCGTAATCCTCCTGTGTCTCGCCTCCCAAGTACTAGGATTACAGGTGTGTACCACCACATCCACCTTACTCTAAACCATTTTATACACTGCTTGTCTTATTGAGGGTTTAAGCAAAGTGTAGCATCCCCTTCTATCCCCCTCCACCTGCCCTGTGTCCTGGATCTTACCTTTTGGTCTCTGCTCTTTGGTTCTTCCATATGAGACAAGGAAGTTGCAATAAACAGGCATGGGTCCCCTGTGAGTCAGACTGACTCACCCAAGGCAGTCCTGGGTGGGGGATGGGGTGAACTCGGCTTGAAAGAGGTGTGGGTGTAATACTGCAATCCACACCCCCAGGTCCTTTATTCACCATGCATGGTTACAAAATAAATTTCATCCCTTTTTTTCCCTAGGATTGAATTTTCCTTGTCTTTGTGTATTCTATTTATTTTGACAACCTTGCAAAAAATCATTACTATATCAACTCTCCAGCTACTGAGGGAAAAGCCAATGAAAAACTCATAAACCTTAGTGCCCATGTACAACTGCAAACGTGGGAAGTGTGAAATACAACTTTTTCGACAGCTATAAAATTGTCCCATAATGAAAATGGGGGACCTGTAATTTAGTTTTATATTTTTCACATTAACAATAGCATGAGTAACTAAAAATACAGTTGAAGTCATCCAAGTAGTACCTCTCCATATTATGTCTGGGTTTAAAAAAAATCCAGGCTTGTGTTTGGCTATGTTAATGTAAACAACCATATAATAACTTCTTCTCATGCCCATCCCATATTTCTAACATAAGTGCAGGCAGGGTTTGTGAAATCAGGCTTCTCTAGAATAAGAATTTTACAAATTCTACAGGAAGAATTCAACAAAATACCCAAAATGCACGATCTCTAGGAGTCTCTGCTTGCCTCAAAACAATACTGTTGGCTGTAAAACAAAGTTTTTCTTTTTCTATAATTGATCTGTGTGTATTTCTGACATTTTACTGACATATAAAGGGCCTAAATCATAAGTGAACAGCTCAAAGGATTTTCACAAGCCAAATACCTCAATGTAAACAGCTTCCAGGTTAAAAATAAAAATAGCCAGGCGTGGTGGCACACACTTGTAATCCCAGTACTTGGGAGACTGAGACAGGAGGATCTGAGGCCAGCCTCAGCTACTTAGTGAGGCCCTCTGCAACTTAGTGAGACCCTGTTTCAAAATAAAGAATAAAAAATAGGGCTGGGGGTGTAGCTTGGAGGTAGAATGCCCCTGGGTTCAATCCCCAGTACCGCAAAAAATAAATGAATAAATAAATAAATAAATAAAAATAGAACATGAACATCCCCCAGAAACCTCAATTTACCTCCCTCCCCCACCAAATCCCCCCAAACAACCTTATTTCATAAGGTTAATTTCACTCATTTTTAATCTTTTTGAGTTGGATCAAGGCCAGCTGATGTTTAACAATCAATCCACCTTTCACTATAGCCCACCTCCGTGATAGAAATTAAATATGTTATACAATTGAGATATGTCAAATTTAAGCTAAAACTTTATTCTGAGTAAAATTCACAAACCAGAGTAAAATGCATAAGTGTAGAATGTGCATTAAGCAAGGCAGAGCCTCCTTCTGCCTCTGACAAGATCCCGGGGTACAGATAAAATGCAAAGGGGCAGCAATAATCAACAACGATTGGGCTTCTCCTTGTTAGGAGTGATTCTAAGTAGGACTGATGGAACATGCCATTTAATTCTCACAACCACTCTATCAGCTAGAACTCCCTTTCACACTGAAAACCGAGTGGAGGTAACTTACCCGAGACCACACAGCAAGGAAGGAGAGGAGGACAGAGTGAGCGCAAGCGCCTGATGACTTCCCATGATGCGAGCATCTCTTTGCCTCCCTAGAGCCAGCCAGTAGTGAGACCCATAAACCTATGAACACACCTGTCTAGATAATTAAGCTGACATTGAATGTTTCCTCTTTTATTTCTGTGATAATATGGAACTCTTAAAAAGTAGAAAGAAATGAACAGACATCAACTGTTGAAGGCGTAAAGCTTTGGCTACTTGGGACTTCTAATTTGGTCAAAAGGGCAGTCTCATAAGGATGAATAAACTGATGGAGAAAACCATTATTAAAGCTGGGAATAGTCAAACTACATGTGCATATTTCTAAGTCAGTGGTTCTCGACAGGAGGCTATTTTGTCCCATAAGGGATATTTATTTCAGTCTGGACACATTTTTGTTGTTGCAATTGGGGGGAAGGGCAAAGCGGAATGGGGCTGAGGGGGCTGGCTTTGTGCTGCTGGCATTCAGTGGGGACAGCCCCTCACAACAAAAAATGATCCAATTTCACCTGGCATGGTGGCACACACCTATAATCCCAGTACGTGGGAGGCTGAGACCAGAGGATCCCAGGTTCAAGGCCAGTTTCAGCAATTTAGTGAGACCATGTTTCAAAAATAAAAAATAAATCTGGCTCGGTGCACACGCCTATAATCCCAGTAATTGGGAGACCAAGACAAGAGGATTGCAGGTTTGAGGACAGCCTCAGCAGGAAACTCTCAGCAACTTAGTGAGACCCTATTTCAAAACAAAAAATAAAAAGGACTGGGGGTGTGGCTCAGAGGTAGAATGACCCCGAGGTTCAATTCCCAGTACAAAAAATACAATACAATAAAATAATAAAAATAATAATCCAGTTTCAAAAGTCAACAGTACTGAGGTTGAAAAGCCCTATGCTAGACAGTTGCTTGATTTTTTTTTTTTTTGTGGTGCTGGGGTTTGGAGATTGAACCCAGGGGCATTCTACCTCAACAGTCTCACTAGGTTGCTCCTCGTCTCCTTAAGTTGCTGAGGGTGGTCTAGAACCTGCGATCCTCGTGTCTCAGCCTCCCAAGTACTAGGATTTACAGGTGTGTGCTACCGTGTCCACCTTGAAATTGCAGTCTTCTTATTTCTCTAAATTGTCTCCTGTAAGGAACAGTGGGAAGAGGAGAAGGAGGAGAGGCAGCAGAACAGGCCTGCGTGCGGGCCCTTGAGTGCTGTGCTGGGGTGAGCTCCCTGGCATCACGGCGCCTCCTGTTTTCATGTAGAAAATATGAAAAGCAAGACTCACCTCATGACAGCACTGAGCAAGGACAAGCTCAGGCCACTACCCCATCGCTGGGACTTTCTTAGGGGCCTGGATTATCAGATCCTTCCTAAAGATTTATGACTAGTGGAGAAAATATTTTTGACATATTTTAACAGTTTGACATAAAAAATACAAGAGTTTCCCAAACGAATTTTAACTTAGTAGGAAAAAAATCAATTTATGAGAATAATTTTTGTGTTGAGCGATAGCATTGTATGGTGAAAAAATTATGCCCCTTTGTTCCCTACATCATAGGCAGAAGAATGCAGAGGCATCAACTAAATCTCTAACCAGCGCTTCCCAAAGTTTAGAGCAATGAGAATCCCCCGTGGATTTCAGGAGAGTGCAGACTGGTGAAACGGGGGTGTTGAAACAGGGGTTCTTGTCCAATGGGTCTCGATGAATGAAGTCCAAGGACCAGGAAGGGTATAGAAATATGAAAGTTTATTTTAAGTTAGGGAAAGATAGAGGACGAAGCAGCTCCCCCCACAAAGGGGTGGGGATTCCCGAAAGAGAATGACCTCAAAGCCCTTGGGGAATGGACTTTTAAACCTTCCTGAGGTTTTCTATCTGTTCTTTTATGATTGGTCAGAATTGGGTTTGGGGGAACCAATGACCTTTGCACAATTTTGATCCTTAATTTGAATGATTATCTGTGGGCTGACCAGGGCCCTGATTCCCTGGCGTCCATCAGTCTCTCACCTTTCTGCTCACCTCCCCCAACCTCACAGGAAGGGGATGCAGATGGCTGCTTTCATTCTTCCTCTTCCCAGGTCCTCTGCCTGGCCTCACGGGGATTCAGCAGGTTCGGTGCTGTGCATTTCTGCCGAGCTTCTGAGAGATGCCTTTGTTTCCATTGGCCTTGGAAAACCCTTGATGTGGCACCGCATCCTCAAAGCACAGAGACAGAAGTGGGAGAGTCTTTGAGATACACACAGAATCTCTACATGAGCCACTTCCCTCACCTGATGGCTGAATTTAAATAAATGCTCGGTTCTCTCTGGATAATGGTGTTTGGCCTTCTAGATGTGTATTGAAACAATGAAGAGAGGAGGTCCAGGATCTCTTCATGGAGGGTGGAGGATTAACAAGGGCAGCAGCAGATATTCAATCCAAGACTTTCTAGCTACAGCCTGATAAGCTCAGGACTCTGTCCTCCCCTATGCAAGCTGGGCCCAGAACTGCAATGCAGTCTTTGTTAAGTGGCTGAACTAACGGGATCTCATCAGTACTTAGAGCTCTAGACAAGAGGAAGCCCAGAGCTTTATAATGAAAACATGCTGTGGCTGCTCAGGCCCCTAAGCCCTGCAAGGGATGGATTAGTGTCAGGGGATGTGTCAAAGGGTTTATGTTTAAGGCAATGGAATTACTGTACTTAATAATGTCCCACAGGGCTAGGGGTTGGCTTCTTACAAGGACTGGGAAGACTGTAATGCTTCATTAGGAAGAAAGGAGTGAAAGTAGAAGGTGGAAAGGCCAGAGGCCTCTGCAGACCATTAGCCAGTGCGCTATCACCTGCTGGTATTCGAAGCATAGGGCCCATGGACAGGCCTTGGGGATGGGAAGTTCCTCCAACAGGCACACGTACGTGCGCATGCGCCCCCCACACGCACACACTCTTCTGATGCGATAGTCCATAACGTTCACGAGGGTATCAGAATGGGTGTGTGTGTCTCTCCTGTTTCTTCTCCCTTTCTTCTTCTCCTTTCTTCTCCTGTATGCTTTGCGGCTGTATTTGATGACAACTCACAGATCAATATCATTCCAACTCCTACCACCTCATCTGTCCAGGACACACATAACGACAAGATTTCTCACTGCGCATGTCAGTCTCTAGGACTCTGTCCCAAGGCTCAGAAATTCTCCAAATATTAAGTATGTAAAACCACCTTGAGACACCACTAAACATGCTCTCCCTAAACCTTGGGCCACGTAACGTCACTGCAAAGTAAGGCTACACCAAAATGGAAAGACAAAGCCAAGACAGAGTGTCAAGACGCATGCGAGTGACGGTGTCACCGCACGGCCCTGCTCTTCCATTCCTAAGCTCTGGTTCTTGTGTTTCATGGAATCTGATAGATATTTTTTTAACTTAAGAGGGAATTCATATAAAAAGGTGGAAGTATTTTATTGGGAACTTGAGTTAAAAATGATATTTAACTCTAAAAAAAATTTTAACATTTATCATCTCTTCCCATAAATGCAAAATAATGGTTGCCTTCAAATACCAATCCCTGGGAAAAAAAATCCTGTATTCACATTGTGAATAAAAATAGTATAGGCTCAAGAAAAATCTGTCATCATGTGAAATATACCACACATGGAATGCATTTTCCATCGAAGACAATATTTCTTTCTTACATAAATGTTTCATTTGCCACTGAAGTAAACGGAAGTTCATGAAGGTTGGCCAAACAAAGGAGCCTATTTTTTAACTGTACAGAACAAAGTATGTTCCACTTCCAATTACCCTTAACTGCAAAGGCTACAACATCTCAGGGACACAGGCAAGGGTCATATGCAGAGCACACTTTCCCCCAAGCATCAAAAAGCATGAAGTGACAGTCACATTTCAAATAAACTTTTACCCATGTGCAAGAGCAAAGAGCAGGTGCTGACATGAGTGCAGACGCTGAGGGAGGGAGAGGAAGAGCGACAGAGGGAGAGAGAGAGGAGAGGAACAGAGAGAGGGATTGCTATAATGAAAACTAAATTGATTTAAAAACTGTTTCTCATCTATGGTCGCAAAACAGGAATATCTTAATCATGAATCAACATCAATCAGAAATGTGTTGTCGAGTCTACACTAGGCAAGCACTAGGATAACTCCAAGTCGAATTCCACCTAACTTGACAATAAAAACTGGCTGAATAGGCTATATGAGTCCCAACGGCATTTCAGAATTTGAAAAGCACAACCTGGCTATTGTTATATTCGTCAAGGTGGATGACAACCACTTTTAGTATTTTAAAATTGAACTTTAGCAACTATTTTTTGACTCGTGTAAATGTGTCTTTGAAGAAGTTTTTGAGAACATTGTTAATGACCATTTCTTTGGGTCTCAGAAACATCACTGCTCTAGTTAGTAACCCGTTCTACGACCATTTAGTTAAAACCCTCTTATGAATGTATCATATGCCAATTGTTCTGTTTCATAAACAGGTTTATGATATAGCTATGCCTGCAGCACTTAAAGAAAACTATTTCTCAATTTCATTATTTAACAAAAACTATTTATTAAAATAAACTTATACAAAGAGTTTCAAGAAGACTACAATGGATTGCCATATGCTTTTCACTTAGCATTGCAAATTGTTACTATTTTATCACATTTGTTTTTTCCATTCTTTCTTTCCCTCTCTAAAGATGGATACAGGATTGCATACCAGTATCACTATCAATGTAGGTATACATATCGTGCACCTCTTCTTATGTCTTGTGTGTTGAACCACAAACATTCACCAGGACTCTTCACCTTTGAATATTTTAGTATGTGTTTTCTAAGAACAAAGGTATTTTCTTATGTTATCATAATGCACTGATCAAACTTAGGAAATTTGGCAGTTATAATACTATTATCCAATATAATATCCAAAGTCAACTTTTGCCAAATGTCCCAATATTGCCTTTTCTTTTTCCCAGTGATGCAGGACCAACCCAGGATCATACATTTCATACCATAACTGATATGTCTCTATTCTCTCTCAATGCACACTAATCCTTAACTTTTCTTGTCTTTTGTCAAATTGTTATTACTAGGGAGTGTAAGATAGTTGCTCTGTAGAGCAACCTTCAATGTAGGTGTCTCTACTAGTTTTGTTGTGGTTATATACAATGTTATTTTCAAAGCTATTCAAAGTACTGTTTTCATAATGCCATGTTTCTCAAGAAGGGTATCAGCATGTCCAGAGAAATATATATGTATATATAATATTGTATGTTAAATATATATTATAAAGTTATACTTATTATATTATATTCACTCACCCTCAGTTCCAGTTGTGCCCCTGCCTCCATTTTTGTCATGTAATAAACATACTCCACATGTATTCTCTAAACCCACTGTGGGTGGCCAAGCAATACCTTCCTAAATGAACAACTGTACAGATAGGTATGGATACAATCTGACTTCATAATTGTTTCATATAATTTATAGTATAAAAAGTAATTCCAATCTGGGAGGCTGAGACACGGAGAATAGCAGGTTTGAGGCCAACATGTAGTAACTTAGCTAGGTCCTGTTTCAAAATTAAAAAGGGTGTGGGGCTGAGGATGTAGCTCAGTGGTGAAATGCCCCTGGATTCAATCCCCAGTACTATTTTACCTGAACTTTCCTCTTTAGTTTTCATTCTGTGAAAATAAACTTTTCTTTAAAAAAAAAAATTTAACATAGCTTACAATTCAGCCTATTTTTTTTTTTTTGTGTGTGTGTGTGTGTGTGTGACTCACTGGTCCAAATACTTCTATAGAGTTAACCTTCCAATTATGCTTTTTGACAAGAAATTTAATTCAGAACCCTTCCAGATTAATCCGTGGCTGGATTTTAAGTCTGGATTTTGTCATCTGCAATGGAAGTAAAGCACTGGATAAAATTCCATTAACATCAAAATGGGGAAAGAAGGAAAGAAAAGCCAGGGTGTTAGAAGCACAAAGCCGTAGTTTTGATTTCGAGCTCCATTCAAACAACTGCGATCCTGGAGGGAAAATAATCTGACAAACTTCATAGATTTGTGTAGGAGTCCAAAAGTTGGTCCAACACCCTTTCTGGTCTGCTGCCACTGGGAATGGAGTTTTATTTTATTTTATTTTATTTTCTCTCTCTCTCTCCTTAACAGATTTCTTAGATCTTGCTTTTATCTCTCTCGCTACTTCCAGTCATGCCAACACAATTCCAAGGCTGCCATCTTGGAATCACACAAAGTCCTCTGCAGCCAATGAAAATAATTTCTGACCCAGGTACAAAACCCTTTTCTGGATGCAAAGACTGTCTTATCTGAGATTCCTATTTTAGAAACTACTGGTGTATTTCATGAAATATATACACTGACAAATTGCAGCCTTCTCGATTGCCATAAAGGGAAAGTTTGGGCATGTTACAGGCCTAAGCAGTAGAATTTATTTGCCAAATATGTTAATTTATTGATATGATAATGATTTACTATATTAGGATTTACTAAATGCTAGACCATGTATAAAATAAATGGTTATCACCACAGATACAGTGAAGTTCTGCTCTCAAACACTTCTATTTTATTATAATAAGCTATTGATTTAAGAGATCATACCAATCATGTTGATGATAGTAACAATAACCTTTAGAACTAGTCACCAGTGATTATCCATAAATAGTAATCAAAAAATAAAATAAATTAATATGAAAGTGATTTTTCATAAATCCCTTAAGTACAATAATATTAGAGAGTACTTAGGCAGGACTATAAAAGTGTGATACCAAACAGTAACTTGCAGCTACATAATCAACATAGCCTGCCAAAACTTAGCAAAGATTTAAATTATTAAAATAAAAATGATACATAATGCTATAAATTATCTTAAAAATGTTATAATCCTCACAACAATTATGGGATGTGCAATTCTTAGATATGTATTAAGAATGGGAATGAAGGGTTAGGGAATTTAGGGTGACTTGCCAAAATTCACAGAGCCAGCAAGGAGCTGAGCCTGGCTTCAACCACAGTGGGTTGCCAGAAATTATAGTAAATGCTATAGGCTATTATCTTCTTTTTACTCTAAGACATCCTACCCCCAATTAAAGCTATGACATATACATTTGGCATCCAGTATGGAAAAATACAATTAGCAGTAAAACTAAAAATAATAATTAGCAGTACTAATAGAAAGCAATTAGCAAGTATTTTATACTGATGCTAAGTATGCATGAATTTATCCATTCATTCACTTATTTAGATAATAGTACTTTATTTATATATAAATATATATTTATATATATTTGAAATCTATATTTTGATATGTATTTGATACATATTTATATATTTTATATATATCAAATATATACATACTTATATGTATATATATCAAATACACAAGTATGTGTATAGCTCTATTAATTGAGACAAATATATATACCAATGTAACTGTCATTCTGATAAAGCACGTTTCTAGGGTCCCACAAAGGTCTCTCATGACCCTTCCCAATCAACCCCTAAGCTCCTCCCAGCCTCAGACACCCACTATTCTATCTCTTGTCACTGTTGATAAGTTTGGCTTGCTCTCCAACACTGTATAGGTAGAATCCTTCAGTATGTCAAGTTTTGTGACTGACATACTTCTTTGTCACTCAATGTTAATTTTTTTAAATTAACCTTCACATGTTGTTTCATATTGTTTTATTCCATTCAGCTGCCATAACAAAATACCATAGACTAAGTGGCTTATAAGCAACAAAAACTTATTTCTCCCAGATCTAGAGTCTGAGAGGTCCAGGATGAAGGTGCCAGCAGATTCCGTGTCTGGCGAAGGCCTTCCTCCTGGTTCACAGATGGCGCCACCTTGCCGTGTCTTCACATGGCGGAAGGAGCAAGGGCCTTGAGAGTATTTACATGGGCACTGATGTCCTGCACGAGGGCTCTATCTTCATGACCCAGTCACCTCTGAAAGGCCCCACCTCTTAACACCATCGCCTTGGTGATAAGGTGCTAGATCTCAACATGTGAATCTGCAGAGAAGGGACACAAATATTCACTCCATTGCGCATATACCACTAGTTATTGCTCTGTTGTATTTCCTTGTAGGAATCATGGTTTGGCTTTCCGTTTTATTGATGGGTATTTATACTGTTTTCTCTACTACTTGGCTTTTATGAATAAAGCAGTGGTGAACATTTTGGTGCAAGTTATTTTGTAAGAGCCTGTACTCATTTCTCTTTGGTAGATAAGTAGGAATGGAATGCTAGGTCAAAGGGCAGGCAAATTTACTATATGAGGTTTTCAAAGGGATTGTAGCTTTTTATATTCTGGTTGATAATATGTGACAGTTCACAGTTCTCTATATTCTAAACTACCAGGCAAAGCAAAGTCATAGAAGGATTGTTTTCTGGTCCATGGCTTGTGCAGGATGCCTTCACACTCCCATGACAAACCTGCTCTCCCGAAATTGAAGTCGGCCTCATCCTCCCATGATGTTACCCCAGGACACTCTACTAAGAAAGCATAACACTATGCTCATGTTAAAGAGAAATGTTAAACTAATCCTGATTTTATCATAGGGTATATATTGAAGAGTGAATTCAGAGGTGAGAGCAATTAATTAAAAACTGATACCATCTACTCCTTTGGCTACTCAGCTTTCCTCTGCACCCTATTTACTTTGAACTCTCTTGAAACAACACATACAGCTTTCCTTTTTGAAGAAACTCTCACTCTTCCTCTAGACAAGAAGACATACAGTCCTAATAATCATTGTGTCCATCGTGAGCTATTTTAGTTACTTCTTGAAATCTCTCTCTCTCTCTCTCTCTCTCTCTCTCTCACACACACACACACACACACACATCAATCAGGGGGCTGCTTTCACAGCTCCTGAAGAGAATAAACATCACTTTATAAGTCATCTAATCCAACTAAATTTATCACCTGATTTTCAGGCTGAGGAAAACCAATCTTCTTGAATATCAGATAGCAGGCCATTTCTACTGGTAAGAGAGCCTCAGAATAAGTTGAATTCAAAATTGTTAGTTTCACCTAACCAGATGTCCTCCATTCCAAGTGTTACAATACCCTTTTCCCTAATTTAATGACATTTCATATGAGAAACATGGGGAGAGACTGAAGTGTCATACTACAACTGTAATACATTGTCATTGCAATTCAACAACACTCACAATTAAAAAGTGTACTTGACTTTCAGTGCTAAGGTTTGAAAATTCCCTCCAAAACTTCACTGCCCCTGTGATGGTCCTGGGAGGTGGGACCTTTATGAGGTATTTGGGTCATAAGGGCTCCATCCTCATAATGAATCAATGCCTTTTATCAGAGGAATATGTTAGTAATAAATTCCAGTGGAGTTCTGGCCTCCCTCCACTCTTTGCTCTTGTTCTCTCTCTCTCTCTCTCTCCCTCTCTCCCCCGCCCATCTCTCTCTCTCTCTCTCTCTCTCTCTCTCTCTCTCATGCGTGGGTTTTCTCACCATAGAATGCCTTCTGCCATGTGTTGATGCAGCAAGAAGGCCCTCACCAGATGTCAGTGCCTTGCTTTTGATTAATAATGGTTTGCCTCCTTCAATCTCAGTTTTCTCATTTCTATTTTGGAGACAATTCTCTTTCAAGGATTTTCAGGGTTAGAACTTATGTTTATAACATGGTCTTTGGCATGGAGAAGAATCTCCATAGCTTTCCATTATGATGATAATATCAGATCCCTTTTATGACTTGTACAGTTGCTTTTTTCTGAATTATTCAATGTATGTTTATTTACTACCTCCCAGATGTCAGGCACCCTGCTAAGTATGGAAGATACGTTACAGAAAAACACATCACCCTTGCCTATAAGTGGTCTGTAGCCCACTGACAAAAAGTCAAGTAAACATGCAAGTACATATTCAGAGGAAAAAGGGCAAAGCACATGCATTAGTCAGCTTTTCATTGCTATCACAAAATACCTGAGGCAGGTCACCTTAAAAAGAACAGAGGGTTATTTAGCTTAGTTTGGGAGGTGAACGAGCATAGCCTCTGCATCAGCTGGGTTCTGGGGAGGGTGCTCTCAGCTGCGCCACATCATGGTGAACGGCAATGGTGGGAGAACACTCAGGAACAAGCAATCACATCTCCATACAAGAAGCCAGGGAGAGACTGTGTGGGGCCATGCTCAGGCATTCGTAACAATCCCCTTAAGAGAATTAACCAGGGTCCAACAAGAAATACCTTAATCCTATTCAATGGTATGCCCCCAATTTGACCTAGGACCACCCACTAGGCCCCACCTCTTAAAGGTCCCGTTACCTCCCAGTGGAGATCAAATTTTCAACACATGGATCCTTTGGTGATAAAACACATCCAAACCAGCATGAGAGGAGAGCTCCAGCAGTAGGTTTAGTAGTGCCTGGACAGAGATTAGATAGCCATTTACAGAGAAAATGGCATTTGAAATAAAATTTTTCTTAGACCATGTTTGCTAACATGACTAGAAAGGATGGTAGACATTAACCATATAAAAGTAAAGAAAGAGAACACCCCAAGAATAGGAAATGTCATAAAGGCTCATGTAACTGATAAAGGACATGAAATATCAGGGGACTCCAAAAGGCAATTTTGTTCTCTACTGAAAATACTGAGAATGCAGAGAGGAGATACAACTGGGGAGCACAGTAATATTTGAAATACTTGGTAGACATTTAAAAAGACCAACCATTAACTGCTTCACAGAGAATATTTTACCTCTTGATACGTATGAGAAATTATGAAAGGTATATTTTCTGTTTATAGTGCTATAGAACTAGATAGTATTAGAAGAATAGAAAGAGTATTCTTTTTTGTGCTCCAAATTAGGACAATACATTGTCTTGAATTTGCAACCTATATACTCATGAATTTGAAAAGAAAGAAAACAAGGAAGAGGGAGAGAGGGCAGGAGGAAAGAAAGAGGATGGGAGAAAAGGAAGGATGGAGGAAGAATAGATGGAGGGAAAGAATAGGAGATGGAAAGGGAAGGAGAAAGGGACCAGGAAAGAAAGGAAAGAAGGGAAGGAAGAAACAGTGAAGGGAAGGAGGAAGAGAAGGGAGGGAGGAAAGAAGGAAGAATTATGATCCTTCCCTTTGTTCCCATGATGAAGTGTATTTAATCATTTACCCGAGGTATGTAAGATATGAATGTAACAGGATGTTTATAACAGAGATAATGTTAGGCTGGAATCCTAGTTCACTGAGAGCTAATAAAAGTGAAGATTTGAGTTAAGTATCACTTTCCTCTAGAAGCACATGAACAAGGACATGGGGTCAAAAGGCCAGCAACAGTGTTGTAAGCACTTTATCTGAAACATAAACATTACTGGATTGCATTCTGGACCAAATTACCTCTTTCAGATCTGGATGTTAGCGTTCCTGCCCTACTGATGCATGCCAATTTCACTGTGGCTTTGAGTAGGGCTGGCCAGGGGGCTTGGCTGGACACTTGAGAATAACACCATACCTCAAGGACTAATATAAGTCAAGCAATTAAAAGGCATCCCATTGAGGAGGATCTCATAAAACCCCAAATCCCTGGATCAGAGCCCTTTGCCATAAAAATCACAGGTGAATGGAGCATATATCACTGCATTCCAGAAGATAAGGCAGTCACCTTTTACTTGTAAACAGACACAGTTAGTAGCTCCAGAAACATCGAGAATGAATGAACCATGCCCAATTAAGACTTGGCTCTGCCTTATTGGAAAGTCCATAGAAATCTCTGTGCTCCATCAAAGACTACAGAATGATGCATAAGAGAGTTGTGTGTCTCAAATCAGAAGCAACACTTGCATGGGACAGCCTGATCTGGGTGTATTTAATAATTACAAAAAGGATGACAAAGAAGAGAACATAAATTAGTCACCTGAGAGACTGGATATTCTGCATGATTTAAAGGTCTCCAGGCATATTTGTGGACTGCCAAGATAAATATCTATGGTTTTAATACACTGTCTGGAGCTCAGTTCCTTCATGGTCCCCAAATCCACCATGAAACACTGTGGTGAAATGGTAACTCATTGGGTGAGGGCTTTTCCTTTCAAAACGAAGTTGATGCAGCATTACTCATGGTAACCAACAGATTGAACGATGTGTTCATAGACAAATAAATGGGTAAACAAAATGTGACACATAGCCGGGCGTGGTGGTGCGCGCTTGTAATCCCAGTACTTGGGAGGCGGAGACCAGAGGATCTGGGTTCGCGGCCAGCCTCAGCTACTTAGTGAGGCCCTCCGCAACTTAGTGAGACCCTGTTTCAAAAATAAAGAATAAAAAATAGTCCTGGGGGTGTAGTTCAGAGGTAAAATGCCCCTGGGTTCAAACCCCAGTACTGCAAAAACAAAACAAAACAAAATATGACGCATACAAACAACAGAATCTTATTCAGCCTTTAAAAAAATTCTGACACATGCTACAACATAGATGAAACTTAAAGACATTATGCTAAGTGAAGAAAAGGATAAATATTATATGATCCCACCTAAATGGAGTATCTAGAGCAGTCAAATTCACAGAGACAGAAAGTAGGAAGGTGTTGCCAGGGGCTGGGGGAAGAGAACAGCAGGGAGTTGTTGTTAACTGGGGCAGAGTTGGAGGTGGGGAAGATGGAAGCATCTCTGGAGATGGCGGTGATGGTCGCACAGTAATGTGACTGCACTTACTGCACCCGAAATGGGTACTCAAAACTGGTTCGCATGATAAAAAAATGCTATTTATATTTTACCACAAAATGATTAAGAATTAAAAATGAAGTTGATGAGGAAATTACTTCTTTCCAATTTATTTTGGGATGATTCAATTCACCTGTTCCCAAAAATCTGTCATCACAACCAACTGGAGAAAAAGCCTATCATAACCGTCTCAGCCTGTGTGCAGCTTTGTTGTTGTTGTTGCTTTTAGAATGTCCTCGACTGAGAAGATAGTAAGTAGCTACTACAAATTAGAGCAAAACAACTTAAAATATTAGCAATTGCATTTTCGTGCTGTATTATTGGAAGTATGGGGCATACGATCTCAGCTCTGGGGCTGACACACCTACATGCTGAAGGATCTCCTGGTTGCCAGCCTCAAGGCCTTACTAATGGATGAGAAGATGGGGATTGCTCTACAGCTCACACCTTGCAAAGCTGAAAATTGGTTGTATGTTGCTTCCAGCAGTAGTGGCTGTATTAGACAGGGTTCTCTAGATTAACAGAATACACAGAATGAGTATATTTTTTAAAAAAGGGATTTATCAGATGGCTTACAGTTTGCAGCAATGTAGTCCCAGGTTCTGACTGCACGTGGAGGGTCAGAGGAACCAGTAGCTGGTCGAACGGTCTAAGAGCTGGAGTCTTAGGATTGGAGCAACCACTAATT
>PVJS01006267.1:0-60626 GCA_004027185.1 Glis glis
AAAGGTACTAGTAGGGGAGGCATATTTCTATTAATGTTATGTCCTCTGACATCTGGTCTGCGAAACTAAAAGGAGGAAGCATTAACTTTGAACAGTGGACATGTTAAAAAGGAAAGAAAAGAAAAAAAGCAAATGGGCAGATTCTTTTTTTTTTTTTTTTGCGGTACTGGGGATTGAACCCAGGGGCGTTCTACCTCCGCGCTACGCCCCCGGCCCTATTTTTTATACTTTATTTTGAAACCGGGTTTCATGAAGTTGCTGAGGGCCTCACTAAGTAGAGAGAGAGAGAGAGAGAGAGAGAGAGAGAGAGAGAGACAGGGAGAGAGAGCTGAGGCTGGCCGCAAACCCGGATCCTCCGGTCTCCGCCTCCCAAAGTACTGGGATTATAAGGGTGCACCACCACGCCCGGCCAAATGGGCAAATTCTAAATAGCTATGTAGAGCAAGGTGACCCAGCCTAGTTTAACAGAGAACCAAAATGTAATCAAATGAAACCTATGACCTTTGTACCGGAGAGAGTGCGGGAGTCAAGAAGGCAAAACACAATTTAAGAACCTGTGAAGAAAAAGTAGAAGTCACATACTTGTGCAACATTCTGCTGCACCTGGAGGTGATATGCAGTCCCTGCAAGAACTCCAATCCTGAAAGGAGGTGGCTGAACCCCTGGGTCCCTCAGCTGCGACAGCATCTTCCCGTGACCCATTTCCAAGAGAGGAAACTGAAGGCAACTCAAAGCAACAGGTGCAGTGAACCAGAGCTGTATGAACTGGTCGCCCACACCTGAAACCACACCTCCAGCTTCCAAGTGAAAGCAAATCCTACCAGCTTCTGTCTCAGCCTCTAAGCCATTCCACAACCGCACGGGCATGGTATGCGTGCGTGCGTGCGTGCGTGCGTGTGTGTGTGTGTGTACATGTGTGCATGTGCCTGTTTCTATGTAGGTGTCTGGCCCAAAAGACTAGAAGAGGAGTGAGGGATGAATATTGAGGAAAAAATACAAGAGCAAGAAGGCCGAAGATGTGAAAAGGAAGAACAGAGACTCTGTCCCATTCTCTCACTTTTTCAGCATTTCCCACAGCACTTACACTGTAGCTATTCAATTAAAAAAAAAGGGGGGGATGAATAGAACAATTACTCATATTTGTTGAAATTGTATGTTCACTTCACAAAGCATTATAAACATTAGCTATTGGGAATTTCTCTTACTCCTGGGGATCACAACCTAAAGGAACCAAACTTAGAGTGGTTGTGTTAATTAAAACACCTACGGATACAAAAAAAAATATGCAACAATCATTCAGGTTAGAAAAGAGAATTGGAAAAGAATAATGCACACTAGGAAATACTAGTAAATATAAAACTATTTTTCTTTTCTGGGAGAAACCCATTATTACCAAGGAGGTATTTTTTTGTCTAAAACAATACACTTAATATCACATTAGATAAAAAGTGATAAGAAATAGAAGTATTTGATGATACTGTAGATCAGAATAATCTAAATAACACATTAGCAAAATTAAGTCATATTAATCTGTACTTACTTTCCTCAGCTGTTTTGAACTTAGAACTCATACAGGGAACACAGTACCTGTCTTCTCCGCTTTTCTTTTAAGGAGACTTTCTCTTCAGCATTTTCAAGGGAGGAGGTTGAGGATCTGTGCCACTGTCTCATGCATTAAACAGGGCTGATTGTCTTATTTCTGTCAATATTCTGTATGCCCAGATTTGGTGGTAGTTGCTGTTTGTTTAATTCCTGATATTGGAAGGAAATACATCATTTTCCAAGCAAACACGTATGCTCGCTAGAGATAATATCCATCCAAAATGTTTGTTTTGTCATGCTCCTTTGAGATAGAATATTTTACAAACTACGAGGGAGAGTCAATGCTTAGATAAATGTTTCCCGTGGTATGTTCTATGGAACACTAGACCATGTAGTTAAATCAGTTTAGGGAACACAGCATAACCTAACCTTCTCTTCAAATTTCATGATACAAGCTGGGCATGACAGCACATGGTTGTAATCCCAGTACTTGGGAGGCTGAGTCGGGAGGATCGCTGGTTTGAGATCAGCCTCAGCAACTTAGGGAGACTCTCAACAACCTAGCAAGACCCTGTTTCAAAACAAAAGATAAAAAGGGCTGGGGGTGTAGCTTCAAGGTAGAATGCTCCTGGGTTCAATCCCCAGTACCAAAATAGAGAGAAAGAGAGAGAAACTGATTCAAAATACACATTAGCATTCTAGAGACCCCCATAAGCCCTCTTGTAAAGACACCTGATTAACTGTAAACCAAATTTAGTTGGCCCTGGAATCCTCTCTTTTGTGGGGTAAGGCAACAGGGAGGTGGGGATGGAAATGGAGATGGAAGAGATGATAACTGGATGCTTACACCATTCTAGCAAAACAAAGTACTGTAATATCTTAGAACTGGATGAAAACACACAAAGTATCAATCCAGTCCCTGAACTTTACCAGTGAAGAAACTGAGGTCTAGTAAAGTCAAACCATTTGGCCATGATTACACTGTCATTAACTATACTAAGAGCAAAATCACAAGCCAATCCCGGTAGCAGCTGTGCCTGATCATTCCACCACTTCACCAAATGAAGAAGATGTCAGGTTAGCTACTCCCCCAACCCTACCCTGTGGCTTCTCTACCCACATCATCTCTGTACCTTTCTATTTCACAGGCGAGGCCTTTCTCCTGGGCACCAGCCTGCATTTTTCCCGCCTCCTTTGGGGCATTATGAGCTCACACACCTGCTTCTCTATTGAACTTGGTCTCCCTTCTTTTCTGAAATAAACTGTCAGTTTTAAGAATGTCCAAGCTCTACCTTGTTCAAACTACCAGCCCCCACCCTGCAACGCCCCAGCCGTAAGGGACTTTGAGTGTGCCACTGTCCCTTGACTACCTATGTCCTTCCACGTTGCTAGCCCTCCTTCTCCCTCCTTCTGTCTACCTTTCTCAGTGACAACTCCCTCTGCCTAAATAGTGCCTTTTCTAACTAAATCATTCTCAATCCCTTAAAGTTTATAACTTCCTTCAAGGAGAACACAAAATATTCTGTATTCACACATATTTTAACTCATGTGATCATAAAACATATTGTCTAAACCAGGACACATGTGAGAATGAAAGAGGACTACTAATAGTTATATCAGGACCACACATATAAACTGTTACTGCTGCAGGTAAACTAAGATGTATGGTCCCTGTAACTAAGGAACTTACCAGTTCACACTGTAATTGATTTGTGCACATGTCTGTTTTTATACCCAACAGACTACAAGTTCCACAAGGTCAGAGACCTTTTCCCACCCAGCATAATGCTTAGTACATCTTGGGTTCTTAAAAAATGTTTCTTGAGTGAAGAAGCCAAACGAAGACACTAAAAGAAAATGTGTTCTAAAAAAACAAAAAGAAGACAGTTAACGATGACAGTACTTTTCTTAGCAGGAGAAAATTCTTAGTAAGAACAGATGTTAGGTGCTATATCATAATCTACTATTTCAACAAAACTAGTCTGAAACCTGGTGAAGTGTTTCTGAACGTCTGAGTATTTCCTGGTACCCCCTGAGATAGATTAGAAAACAAGTAAATGGCTTATAACTTAGCTCTATTATTCTACCTTTTTTTTTTCCTACCTCACAATCTCTTACTTATCATTTAAGGCCTAACTTCAGTGTCACTGCCTTGATGAAATACTGCTCAAAGTATCCAGGTAGTTAATTGTCTCCTCTTCTGTACTCCCAAAGCACTTTGTTGAGATTCAACAATTAATCCAGGGTCTCCAAAGTGTGAGAGAGAAAAAGAAAGAGAGAGATCCGGGGGCATTCATACACACTGTGTCATTTAACCCTTCCAATAACCCTGCAAGATGATGTTATTATCCCCATTTTAGAGATAAGGAACCAGATATGGAGGATTAAGAGCATTCCCTAATATTGCAAGGTAAATCATGGAACCTGTATCCAACCTTAGGCTCCAATTTAGCCCTGTGCTTTCCCTGAGGTAGCACTAAGCACATTTGTGTCATGATTATTTATGTGTCTGTCTTTCCACAAACTGCTCAGGATCTATGAGCAGGGACAATGTCCCTTTAAAAATTGTACCATACAAGCCAGGGGATACATCACTTCGAGACTGACAAGAAGGTAGTTTTTATGTTGAATGAACATCAGAAAAATAACATTGTAAGAGTTTGGATGCATTCAACATAGAATTAGCAAAGGGTGTTTATGTATTTAAATATCCTAAAAGTCTTAAATTGCGACATTCAAATATGAAACTATTTAATATCTCATTAGTTTGTTTGTTAATATCTAATGCCCGTGTCACTGGATCCTGTCTTCCTGAGTCTGTTTGCCTTATCCTATAAAATATGCTTATTAAGTAATGTGTTAGATTTCACAAGCAAGGGAGGAAAACCAGACCCATTACTTTACAATCACATCTTTGTAATTACACTAATCTATTCTTTATCTGGGTCCTGTACATGGCAGATTCATTCCATCTCTGTTTATGCTTGCATATCAAAAATATTAGGATTACTAGTAATGGGGAAGCACCACCATGCACACATTTCTAATATATGAACCTCCAGTCACTGGATGGGCTTTTGCCGACTAAGGCCACAGTAGCCTGCTCAGAAGGAGGTCAGGATGCCTGGGTTTTAGCAGGAAAGAAAAAGATGAAACACATTAGGGAAGAAAGGAGAAAGGTGTATGCCTCCTTCCTAAAACAGGAAGGGCCAAAAGATCCTCTTTTTTCTTTTTTATTTATTTATTTATTTATTTTAGTGTTTGTATGTGTGTGTGTGTGTACATGTACCCAGGGGCATTCTACTACCACGATATACCTCCAACCCTAATTTTCATTTTTTATTTTAAAATAGGATCTCACAAAGTTACTAAGGGTCTCTGTAAGTGGCTGATGCTGGCCTCGAACCAGTGATCCTCTTGTCTCAGCCTCCCAAGTACAGGCATGTGCCACCACACATGGCCCAAACACTCCTCTTATGCACCATACCTCATCCCTTCTTCCTTTGGTCCAATCTTGTCCAAGTCTGGGTTGGCAGAAATGGGACGGAGGGGAGGTGGCAACAAGGGGTAGTAAAAGAACAAGAAGAGCTTTGAAATCTCACAGCTTTGGATTAGATCACAGTTCCATAACACACTAATCATGGGATTATGGGCAAGTGACTTTCCTGGACCTAGTTTCCCCCTGAGTAAAACAGAGACAACAAAATGCCTATACTTTACAGTGCTGGGGTAAGTTTTATAGAAAAGAGCATAGACAAAGCACATTAAGTTATACTGAGCAATAATCTGGGCTTAGTAAACAGTATTCCTGGTATTTTTCCTCCTCCCTCCTCCCAATCTCTCCATCTTGGTTGCCACTTTCACTTCCCTACCACCTTCTTGAGGAGAGATAAGGACACAGGGGTGCAGACGGGAAAGAGAGCTCCACTCCAGCTCACTGTGCAAGGCAGTGTGCTACTGAAAGATTGTGAGCTCCAGGATCAGAGGACAGGTTTTTGGGTTCTGCCTCTCCCCTTACTAGCTGTGAAACAACAGTAAGCAGCTGATTTAACCCTGTGGAGGCTCATTTTCAAGATTTATAAGAGAGATTTATTCATTTCCCCAAACATACAGAGGTGTGGGTCAGGATTAATGCTATTCTCACACCCTCCCCATCTTCCCTTGGAGGTCCTCTAACAGCCCATCCTGAACACTTTCAATAAATGATTGAAAGAGAGTGGGCTTGCAAGAGGATGGCAAACTAGGGAAAGAAGAGAGGCAGAGGCCGTAGACAGGCTGTGCTCAGTGCCTAGTACTTCCTCCATCTCCTCCATCCAAATCCCCTCTGAGCCTCTCCAGCTGTCCCAACATCACTCTTTTAAAGGACAGGGAGGCCTCCAAGCTGAAAGACACAGGTCTTATTTGCAGGGTGCCCTCACCAAGCATAGACGGAAGAGCAGTTCCCTAGCATAGAGGACAACACATTCCCTCCTGGAGAATGGCTGATTTCAAACTGAATACACATAGCTCATGATAGATGAAAAAGCCTCTAAATACCACAATTCAGATAAATCAAACAAACAGAACTTTTGGACAGGAGGGTTGAACGTGACGAACATGTTCCCGCTGTGGGATCCCACATTCTACCTTTCAATGGCTCGCAGACCAACTTTTCTGGCAGGTTGAATTTTCACAGGACAGCCCGCTAGTACAGTATTGTATACATCATTTTAGACATTGTAAGCTCATGTCAGCAGAAAGGATGCTGTTTAAGGACGCTTAAGAATAAAGTTTTCTTGTTTTATCCACGAAGAAACAAAATACATAGAAAGGAAACGGGGTTCCATTTTTGACTCTTTGAGAGGCAGTGTGCTGTTGACAAAATAAATAATGTACAGCTTCACTGGCGCCCTGGAGAGGAGAGAACCCACTTCGGCCCTTAGGAAGGAAACTTGTCCAAAGAACCCTACAGGAATAAATGAGGAAAACACACCTACATGGAATCTAACAACAGCTGTTCAATAGGAACTTCCTAAATGAAACAGCTTTGCAAACACAAATTTTGCAATGCACAAATCAAAAATTGTTAGTTATTAAGACAGAATAGGGCAGGTACAAAGAATTGGTTTTGTCAGATATTTCTGGTCTGTGGAATGAAGATCAATTTTAAAAAATGACAGTAGTTTTTAAAAAACATAAAAACCAAAATGCCATTTCATACTCACTTTTCTGAAAAAGTGGCATGTCACCAATTTACACATCCAGAATCACACAGCTGTCTAATTCTCCTATGGAAGTATATGATCTCAATATCAACAACTGACAAGCCAAATAAATATTACAATTTGGTTTACTGCCTTCCAAAAGGTTGGCCATTCCAAGTGTACTGCAGTAATTAAGTGTCCACATAAATGTAATTTCTTATTTTACATGTGTTAAAAACAATGAAACAAGAAGGGTGTGGTGTCCCACAAATGTAATCAATGTAATCCCAGTACTGGGGAGGCTGAGACAAGAGGATCGCAGGTTCAAGGCCAGCTCAGCAACTTAGCAAGGCCCTCGGCAACTTAGTGAGGCCTGGTTTCAAAAAAAAATAAAATAGGGCGGGAGGTGTAGCTCAGAGGTAGAACCACCTCTGGGTTCAATCCCCAGTACTGTAATAATAATAATAAAGAAACAAACCTTCACTATTACATTCTAATGATACATCTTTCCTGAGAACAGGGCTTTAAAAAAATCTCATTCAGGGAGAAACTTAAGATTCAAGTAAAGTTTTATATTAGTTTAAGAAAGGAACATTAATAGACTCTGTGGTGTATTTTTTAATAGAATTGCTATTGCCGAACAGCTGAACACACACACACACACACACACACACACACATATTAGTAAATCAGATAACTTAGTGTACTAAAGATACCTGATATTCAGGAAACTGTATAAAATAAATCTTTTATACAGTGAATGAACCATTTGTGATGTAACCATTCTCTGTCATCTCCTTACAAGTTGATTTATTTAACACTACATTTTCAAGCCTGTCAGATGACTTTACCTGCTCTTAGGAATGTGCTATTTATATGTATTACCCTTGACTCCATGAAATTCAGGGGAGATGGGGGAGACATACAGGAAATACAAGTTGAAGAAGAATCCACTCCACCACCAAGATTCTGTGCTTGGCTTCTGGTCTTTAAAACCAGACCTTAAGAGTTCAAAATGGATTCTAAAATATAAGGAAGCCATCATTCATTATATTCTCATTTTATAATAGACATGCACCTAGCAAGCTGCTGACAGTGTTTTTAATTATAAGGTTGGAAGAGCTCTATGTGCTTTTTTGAAACAGAATAAACTGAAGAAAGAATTTCACCACATTGACATCAGGGAGGCAGTCTTTCCTATTTATCTGGCTAAAGAAGAGAGGCAGTCTGAATGGTCTGGAATAGTCTGGAATGCCACTAAAAGTACAGATGTGGAAGCATGTGAATACTGAGGTCTTTGAGTAGCTTCACCTGAAGAAGGGAAGGGAGGGGGGAATGGCGGCAGGGCTCTGAGATGGTGTAACAGGATAACGAGAAGCAGAGTTTGTGGCAAAGTGACCACTGCACGCAAATATAGAAGAGTCTGGAAGCTATAGTTTCCAAACACAACAGCCTGCAGGAGAGAAGATGAAATCCAGAATTCAGAGACTGAGTTGCAGCAATGTCATAAATAGACTATACTGTGGGAGTGGTGACTAGCAGATTTATAGTGAACGTAGAAAGGGGAGAGTTCAGTCAAGGTTATAATGGAGGCAATTGGAAGAGGGAAATGGAATGGCATAGTATGTGAAGACGTTCCATTTGAGGACAAGAAATGTTTCTGAGAACAGGATCACGTTTTGTAAAAGCAGAGAGCAGTGGGTATCTAAAACCATGTATGGCTTTCCCTTTCATAGCCTTGACACAGGGCTCAGGACAGCACACGGTCATGGTCATCAATTAATACAGCACTCTCATGGTGCCCCACACTCTCCAGGTGCTCAGAGGTTACATATTGAGCACAACTAGTTAATATTTAAGAAACACTCACTAGATACACAAGTCTTCACTGGGCATTTTATTTAGACATTTCCTTCATGTTTTCCTATAGTATAGTTACTGGGGAATATATATTATATATGCATTATTTATCTAAACTCAATTTTTTTGCATTTCTTATCTTCCCTGATAAGTTGCAAGCTTTGGGGTATGATTTTTTTGTGTGTGTGGCACTGGGGACTGAACTTAGGGACATTCTACCTCCAAGCTACCCCCCAGTTATTTTTAAACAGGATCTCACTAGGTTGCTGAAAGCCTTGCTACATTGCTGAAGCTCTCCTCGAACCTGTGATCCTCCTCTCTCAGCCTCCCAAGTACTGGGATTACAGGTGTGTGCCACCATGCCCAGCTTGTGGTATGATTTTTAAAAGAATTCTGTATCAATACCTCAAGATACATATCTTGTTCCACCACTTCTTCAATGTATGACCTTAGATCAAGTCCCCTAACCTCAGTTTTGTCTTCTGTAAAATGTGAATTGCAGCACTGACTCTGCTTACCTCTAGGAATTGTGAGAAGCAAGGGAGGTAAGAGGGGCAAAAGTATTCCACAAAATGCAAGCAACTACCCAAACATAAGATGCTATTATTAGCATCTTTAACATATTTGTGTGCCCTAAAGTGACTTCATAAATTGTGCTGATTCAAAGCATAATCTAGATGTAGAAAAGCACAAAATTAGAGAGCAACTACCAAATGTGAATCCCTGGTCCAACTAGAGGCTAAGAGTGTGAACATGCCAACAGGTCAGCAGAACCTGCTGGTGAACCCGTAGGAACTAGAGTGCTAAAAAAGAAGTTGTGGTAGGTAACAGAAGTCTTAGCTCACAGGGCTCCTAGCTAGTTGAGTAAAAAGTGGCATGTATGTTCCTATCACTCTATAACGCTTTATGTGTAATTACAATGCACCAATAAAAGTATATTTTAAAAATGCAGCCTGTGGGAGCCTTTTGGGTCTATAACATTAAGGAAGTGAAGGCAGCTAGGTTGAAGGGAATTGACTGAATCCAGGGGCATTAAACCACTGAGCTATACCCCCAGTCCTTTTTATTTTATTATTATTTATTTAAATTTTGGAACAGGGTCTCACTAAGTTGCCAAGGCTGGCCTTGAACCTGTGATCCTTCTTTTTCAGCCTCCCAAGTACTAGGATTACAGGCGTGCGCCACCATGTCTCACAGGATCCCACCTTTACTGCACCTTTTGGTTCCCACTAGTTGTTGGATGCCAGCCAACATTTCCCTGCCTTCATTGTTATTATTAGTGCCCCAACCTTTATCAAGATTTCCAATATTTCTATCAACCTGGTCTCTCTTTTCTTTGTGATTTATTTAATAGACTATTTGAATATGAGTTCCACACAATTCAGTATTTACCCAAGAGTACAGCATCATCAGATGTAAGTACTGTCTATCAGTGGGGGCATAGGATTTTTGTTTGTTTGTTTTTGCGGTGCTGGGGATTGAACCCAGGGGCCTTCTACCTCCGAGCTATGCCCCTATCCCTATTTTTTATTATTTATTTTGAAACAGGGTCTCACTAAGTTGCGGAAAGCCTACTAAGTAGCTGAGGCTGGCCGTGAACCTGCGATCTTCCTGTCTTAGCCTCCCAAGGACTGGGATTACAAGTGTGTGCCACCACGTCCAGCTGGGGGCAGATGATTTTTAACTGCTTAATTAGAGTCATTCAAATTTTGTAACCCTGTCCCCAGTCCCTGTCATATGTAACATTAGTGCAAGGAAAGCAGTGCTTGTCACAATATCTAAAAGTAGAACCAATCTTGTCCTTCCAGCCACGAATATTTACCAAGAGAAATCTAATAATCCCAATGAAGATGAAGTCTTCAACTACCCACTGGCAAGTCTTCCATGAAGCTTAATGAAGCTGAAGTTTCGGGGGTCCTCACTAAGCACTGGACCCATCCAATGTGCATACCTGGTATTACATTGTTTTAAATTTGTACCACTGTTCTTAAAACAGGGCCCCCATGTGGTATAAGCATCAGGCCCCACTAACCCAGGATATGCCCCTGATAATAAGAGAAACAGATTCCACATCCTTCTGTTCAGGCACTCTTCAGTGTCACCTCACATATAGAAGGACAAAGTCTGTAAAAGAGGTAAATTTCCAAAGCACTCCATAACCATTATCAGGGTCACACTTCATATCACCACCATTTATAACACTGTGAATCTGTCTAGTGCCTTCTCCTAGCACTGCGCCTGCGATGGTACCATTTCCCTTGTTTCCATTTCTCAAAGAAAGTTTATGGTTGTAGCTCCAAACCAAAGGCTACTCTGAAAGAAAAAAAAAAAACAGAAGAAGAAGAACAACAACAAAAGGCCCCTATGATGTCCTTGTCAGAAACAAAGCAATTATGAACATCTTATGATTAAAAAGAAACAGTCATTTAAACAATGAACTCTAATTCAACTATTTAGCGGTTCACTATTTAGCAATTTGCTATTTTTATTACATTTTAAATCAATCCATCTCACACAGAAATTCTCTCAACCCCACATGGTACTATTTCATTGCTGTAAACCTATATTTCATGGCAAGACAATATCTTTCTATAATAAAGTGGTAATAAAAAGAGTACCAATTATCCCAGTATTTTCTCAAAATAGGTAGACTTTCTTTCATGCCTTAATTTTATGTTTTCCTTTGCCCCATACTAAAAGCTCGGCATAATTATCCCTGAACAGGTTGAGCGAGGTCTCCGCAGAATCTGCTCAGGGTGATTATTTAGCTTTTTTTTTCTGTATTCGCAGAATTTAGCTGAGACTGTTACAAGCGGTTTATCAAAATAAATGCTTGATTGGCTTTAGCAGTTTTTCGTAATTGAAAAAATAAAGAAAAAAGAGTTTTCTAATAAATGGAGGGAGAGAGAGGTTAAATACTTTAATTACTAACTTGCAAAAAGATTTCCATTTGAATATAGAAACAATGCAAAGGGGTCCCTAGTTTTTATGGGACTGGAATCACTCCAGAGGATTTAATGATACTGCTGGGCAACTGAAACTGTGCCACTGAATAATGTGATTTCTAAGCATACTTCCTTAAAATTTAATAGTGCTAGGGAATATTTAATATGGTTTATTAGAAAGGGAAGGTTGAATATGCAAATTTGTAGGAAAGGAATTAAGAAAACAGAGACTTTCCTAATGATGTATCTTCCACTCTTCTTAAAATGAAGGCTAGTTACTTTTGTGTCAACAGGAATGTGAAGGGGAGAGCTCTAGGAGGATTTTCCTTCCCATCAAGGATTGCTAGATGTTAACTGAAGAGCTCAGGTAAATATGTCTGCCCCCTCTAAAGCATACTTGACATTTCTGATCTTTGAACTCTGATTTTCACTATTTGTAGGCTCCTTAGTGAGGCCTTAAGAAGTAAAGGTCTTCTTGAGCTCAAATGACCCTCACTGCTTCCTGACTCTGCTCAGACATGAGCACTGTATTATGGGAAAGCCATGCTAACTTGATTCAAGGACTCAGCCACTCCAGCTCAACAGACATTGTACCCCCAAAATGGAGACTTCATAAACAAAGGAATCTCCATCCTTCTAAATATCAGTTAATTCCACCTAATCAGATCTATTATCAGCACTAATCCTAACACATAGATTACCAGCATTACAAGCAGCCATTACTAATTAGCCCTCCTTCCTAATACCGCTAGCCCAGGAAAGCCTGTCCACAACCCTATATTAAGAGAGACTCTATTCTGAATTGCTGTTTTGTTTGGAAAGGGAGGGGGAAATATCTGTGTTCCTTTCCAGCTGGCAGAGTTTTCCTAAATTAGATTAACTTTTAATTTAAATTAAAAAATTTAAAAGCTCTACACAAAGAGACAGTAATTGCCCATTTGAAACATCCAAAAAAAGGTGATTGAAGGGTACAGAAATATGCTTACATGAATAATAAATAATACTTAGCATTTAGATAGAGCTTTCCCCTCATCAAATCACTTCTTTATCCGCATTAACGAATTCACACATTATCTTGGCAAGAAAAGTAAAATTAAACGATAAAATGTTTCTCTACCTTCAAGGTAGGTAAACCGAGGCATGGTGAGGCAATTCTGTAATGCTGATGACACATCAGTTTCAGAAAGTGCACTGTAAGTGCCAGGCATTTCTTTTGGGGACCTGTGTATACTGCTAAGTTAAATATGAAATTAATTTCTGCGACAGGCCCTGAGTGGGCTTTGATGATGTTACATAGGCCAATTTTGACTCTCATTTATGCCAATGTCTATGAGGAGTTGGACATGACACAGGGCATCTTTTTGCCTTAATATATTAATCTACAAGATGGGAATAATTATTCAGACATACATAGACACACACTGACACACAGGCACATACACAGTGCCTCGTAAATGCTCAACAAACAGCAATTATTCACCATTAGAAGGAATTTATCAGTCAACTACCAGCCATAAGTTAATGGAATATTTCAGATACTCTGGCAGGAACTGGAGCCATAACCTCATCTAGGTGTTCAAATGCAATTACATATTCCAAAGACCCTAAAACAATATTAATGGCCCATCTTACAAGGCAATGCTTCATTATTCAAATTATGTACAATTAATGTACTTCCAGTGAGTACAAAAGATTTCCACCATTTTTAATATTACAAAAAACCATCATAGATTCAAGATATTAATTTTACATTTAGCATCTTCTGATAGAGAAAATAATGACTAAGATTTATAGTGAATTTGTGACACCTCTGTACACTTGTAAATGGATGTATACTTTTATCTTAAACACATGTCATGTATGTATGTATGTATGTATGTATGTAAAACAGTAATACTTATGTGTGACAAAAATACATTCAGTGCACATGGGAAGTTGAGGAACCACTGAAGAAGTTCAATATTCCTCAGAGGTCTGCAGCCCACATGTGGGAACCACTCTCCTAGAGGTTAAGGAATAACACACTGTTCAACACTCTTGTCGCACAGCTGACATCGCCAGAAAAATTGAGTGGCACAACCCAGTTTCCACGTTTCTAAAAAATTTCAAATGGAATTTCATAGAATGGAACTTAGCTCCTCATAGCACTTTAGAGCTGGAAGAGAAGTTATATATGAGTCCCTGAGAGGCTGGTTTTGTTGTTGTTGTTGTTTTGTTTTTGACTCCCTGAATATCCAATAATGGCAGAATTTAATTCCTAAAATTTCAATTCCAGTTCGCCGTGTATAGGAAACATATAAGCTGATAACATGGGCACTTATAAAAAGCCTGTAAAGAAAAGAGCACTATACAAATTCTTTTTGGTCCGTCCTTCCTTCCTTCCTTCCTTCCTTCCTTTCTTCCTTCCTTTCTTCCTTCCTTCCTTCCTTCCTTTTTTCCTGGTGCAAGATTGTTCCGCTGAATCTCAAAAAGTAATCAGAATTTTTAATTATAATGGTTTTCCTTTTCTCTCCTTTATCTGTTCAACTTTTTCCCAGTAAAATGATGAGGAGATGGGGCACTATATACAAGTTTGTTTCTTTAATATAACTGGTTCAACATAAAAACCAGTTAACTATGCCAAACACTATAGAAAAACTGAAACCTTAGAATCTATTTTAACCTCATTTATAAATGTATGCATTTTTAAGCTGCTGAAATTTTCCATATATTTTCATTTATCTTCATCTGGAGAATTTACATGGTTGCAAGAAAACCTTATTTTAGTCTTCATGGAACATAATCTCAACATCTCAGACAGCCTAAAGCATCCTGAATTACATTTTCAGCTTCCTCTAGGGCTCTGTAAAGCTCTATTAGTATTGCATATTACACATAAGTTACTTTTAATGCTCTTCTAAAGCTTGTTAAATGCTACACAAACTTCACACTTCATGGCTCTACTGTTAACTTATCTACCAGTAAACTTGAACCCGCAATTCATACAGCTTTCCATGTTGGTGACTTCCACCCATTATTATTTCTAAATAGATTCTTTTTTAAAGAACTATATTTTGATCAATAGTAGTTGCCAGTTATGTACATGAAAAGAAATGCTTTGAACCTTTGCTTCACATTGAACAAGGTAAAACCAAGGATGTAAAGCTAGAGGCTTAATATTTGATTTAAACTGACACTGTGTGTGTGTGTGTGTGTGTGTGTGTGTGCGCGTGTGTGTGTGTGTTAGTTACTGGGGATTGAACCCAGGGGCATTCTACCTCTGAACTATACCCCCAGCCCTACTTTTTTTATTTTTATTTTGAAACAAGGTCTCACAAGGTTGATGAGAGTCTCACTACTTGCTGAGGCTGTCCTCGAACCTGTGATTCTCTTGTCTCAGCCTCCTAAGTACTGGGATTACAGGTGTGCGCCACCATACCTGGCTAAACTGTGACACTTTTAATAAGTCCAAATAACGTGCTCAAATATTATACTTTAAATGTGACCATTCCGCTTACCCGCTTACCCTTTAAATAGCATGTAGTAAAACAAACCTAAAGGTGATGATTCAAACAAGTGTCTGTGTTTCTTTCAGGTTTGGACTACACTGATTTTTCTTTTTATGAAGCGAATCTAAAGAAAGGTTTAAAATACAAAACTCACATTACAACTTCCTGCATATCATCCCAGGAGATTGCACTTAGACTCCTAAGCTTCTGATTTGATAGAATTATGTTCTGAGCCACATGCAGCCTAAATGTCAGTCTTGGTGGGAGAGCAACACTGAAATCTCAGCTATTGTGCATCACAGAGGAAATCTTTGTTGGCTGAAATTCTGGCAAAATTGTATTTTGAAATCTAGCATTTTATTAACTTGCTTTTCTCAGAGCAATAATCTCATTTGAAACAAACAAAAAAATTACAGCAAGCATGACCAAAGGTCTAAACAAACCAATGAAGCATTCACATTCCTGAATTCCACAGCAGTGGTGGCATCGCCGCATCGGAAGGAGAAAACTTCACATATCCTTTCTAGACAGGCATAGCCTGACATCAGGGAAATGGTGGGATCATTATATGGTTACTCTTAATTTCTACTTAGGAATAAAATTTCAATCATTTTTTTATTTCAGGTCACTCAGAATATTATATAAACAATAAGCTCATTATGTTTATCTGTCAAAAATATTCTCTTCCACAGTTTAAGTCTTTTTATTCTCTAGTAGGTAAACTGTCTGATAGCAGGTTTTTTCAAAGAATATAGAAACAAAGCAATAAAGAAAATCAAAAATCCAGAAAAGATGGAATTTAGAATTTAAATATTTTCAGCAAAGCAAAATAATCTTTGTGAAATTATTCATTCAAAATTAAGTGCATATATAACAACATTTGGGAAATAGTATGTTGTCATCATTGTAAATTTTATAAAAATTAGATTTCCAAGAATATCGGCCTATTATGTTACTTTAATTTTCAAGTAACTCAACAATGACCAATGTATGGAAACTGCTTTGTTAAAGAGATAAAAGAGCTAAACTGTTTGTGAAAAGAAGTGAGCAGTGGACTTTTTTTCCTTTGTTATAAATGTTATAATAAATAATGCTGTATATTTATAGTTAAGAAATTTACATATTTAACAGAGATATATCTAGTCTTGTTATAACTACAAATTTCTAAACACTACACATTTCCCAATACATTATTGTCATTATTTTAAAAATTTTATAAAAACTCCTTTAATAATTTTTTATGAAAAAGGCCATATTTTTATACTGAATTTTGTTTGACTTTATATTATAATAGTGCAACCTTCTCACTATTTAAAAAGAACTTTCAGTCAGGGACAGTGAGTGGCACATGCCTGTAATCCCAGTACTTGGGAGGTTGAGATAGGAGGATAGAAGATTCAAGGCCAGCCTACAGTAACTTAGGGAGACCTTGTTTCAAAATTTAAAAAAGTTAAAAGTGCTGGCGATGTAGCTCAGAGGTAGAACACCCCTGGGTTCTATCCTCAGTACCCAAAAATAAATAAATTAATTAATTAATTAATTAATTTTAAAAAACGAGCTTTCTGTGGAGATGATTTAGTCATTGGGATTTCTCCAAAAGAAAATTAATTTGATGTCATCAGTCTAATTGAACCCTGGACCGCTTCACACATTGTTATTTTGGTAGAATAGTTAGAAAATTAGGAGAAAAAAACACCACAGAAAATATACTTGTTATATAGCCACCTACATTCTATGCGTGTCCAACATTCCTATTACCAATAGAATACTGTGATAGCTGACCCGAGCCAGGACCTTAATTAATAGTATTAAATGGTAATTAAGACTGTTCCAATTAAGTTTTAATTTTAAAAATTAAGTACAAACTCAGTCATTCAATAAAGTGTTGTCGTCCTTGGGTGTGTTTCTAGGCACAGAATATAGCAATTTACTATTGACAAGCACTAACGGAAGAGGTCACTTCACAAGTATAGTGCTGACAAAGGTGAGCCGGGCAACTGATGAAATCTGTGGCCAAGGCGAAATAGCAATCTCTGAGCCAAATGGTAATAAAGTTACTGAAATGAAGCAATGTAGTTTCTAAACCGAACTGTCATAAAGGAGGATATGGGCTTCAAACTGGCATGTCAGTGGTAATTAAAATATTATTTCTCATTTTTAAAAAGTTCCAAATGGTTTTAATAGTCATATCGATTTTTTTTTTATTCAAACAGCTAAAAGCGAGGTTGGAAGGGTGCGGCTGGGCAATGGAGGGAAGGAGTGGGCAGTGCGGGGGTCTGGAGGGAGGGAGGGCCAGACCCCTAAGAGCAGAACAAGAAAAAACCTAGGTAGGTGCATTAACATACTGGAGTCCCTGAATGTTTCTACAAACAAAACTCCATGCTACCCCATGGAGAAGAAGTTAATGGGATTCAGAAGTCACATATGATATTAATGCTTAGGAAGCAATGGTCATATATAGGATGTATTGATTGTTCCCACGGATAGAGTAAGCTTTTGTGATACAAGATGACAAGAATCATGTTCTCTAACTGCATCCCTCCTTAAGAGTCTAAGGGACTGTGAATTTCGCATGGGTGCCCTTCATATGTATGCCAGAAGGTAAGTTCTCATACAATCTGACTCCAGACTGAGGACGCAGCTCCCTCGGAAAGCCCCGTATCCATTTGCACCACTTAACTTCCCCCTGGACAAACCCAGGAAGGAATACATCCACCTTAGGTACAGATATGTGAAGCCAAAATCCAATCCAGACGCTCCTCCAGCAACCAAGACACTTGTTTTCAGGGTAAAAACCTTTCAAAAGGTAATGTGTAGCCATGAAACAGCCTCCATACTAATTTTTTATATTACCCACTTCACAACTAGCTAATTTCACACCATCATCTCTCACTTAATTAAGCCGACATTCACATTACTGAGTAAACAAATGATTTGTCTAAGTTGGAATATAAAGTATAAAATAGTTCATTTGGAGAATACACAAAGGGATCATTAGGGACCTGGGGCCCAGGCCAGGGAATCACACAGACCTTAAGTTTCAGCAGCTGGAGAGAAGCCAAAGCCTTGGGAATTTCTACAGCAATTTTTCTTGAAGTGCAGTCCTACCTTACACACTACCGCAATCCCTACCCAGCTGTTACGCCCAAGATGTGATTTGCTGTGTGCTTGAGGATCTATCTGCACAGACTCCCAAGACCTCTGCATAAGCTGAGAAGCCCCTTCTTGCCTGTCTCTGGCCAGTCCCTATAAAGCAAAATAAACAGATACAACACATTTCCACAATGAAAGTTGGCTTTTCTTCTTGTAAAATAAAAAAAAAGAATGTTGCTCTAACGTGGGCAGGTCAATCAATTTATTTTTTCTCATACTCTTGAAAGACCTAGGGAAAAAAGAAATGCACTTGCTAGATGTAAGCTGTTATTTGTCTTTATTTTTCTCATTACTTTACTAATTTTATCATTTGCCATATAGGACAGCACATAAGTCAAATAACAATGCAAATGTTCACTAATAAGAAATGCTCAATTAAAATTAGCAAACAATTGACAGAGAGTATCTGTACCATGAAGTAAATGGCAGGTCTTTATAAAATCTCTCCTGAAGTTTTGTATCTTCTACACAAAACATTAACAATTATATGGTAAAGTAGTGATCAATTAGTCTTCTAGTAATCATTAGTAATCATTAGTGTTCCAGCAAATAAAATACCCTCCTGGTGCAGAAAGCAACTGTGTCAGTGAGCAATCTCCCCTTTTTAGGGATAAGAATAGTCATCTTCAGAACTCTCCAAAACTGAGAAATTTCAACCCAGAGGTCTATAATCCTTAGAGAGAAAGACAAAGTAAGATTTAGCAAGGATCCAAGCTACCCTTTGGTGAAATTCTGAAGATGAAGCAACTGCTTGTCTGTCCTTGGTTTATTTTGCTTTTTCTTTTGGCAAGGCTAACTGACCTTCCTCCACAGGAGATAAATCTGCAAAGAGCTGAAGATCATAGGCAATTAATGCACTGGCCAACGAGAGAGTCCTCTCCAATTATGGTTTGGGATGTGCTAAATGCAGGTGGATATGTGTTTGCAAAAAGCAAGGTGAAACAAAACGCAGGCAGACTTGCACTGCTGGAAGACAGGACTGAGTTTAGTTCTGTGCAAGATTTTTTGCTGCCTGACTGTGACATAATAGTGTCACAGTCTATGAGCTGGTTTTATTTAGTGCCCATTTTAACAAAACCCACTGTTTAAATTATGATACAATAGGGATTTGGAGGTCTTCTTCATCATGTTAAAAGAAGGTAAACTGGACTCCAGCATGAGATGAAGGTGCTATTTCATCTTGTATGGTTCCCACCCTCATTCCAGGTTATAAGTTATTTATTGGTAAAATAAAGACCTGCAGCATTAGCTAAAGAGCCACAATTACAAGACTACACAAACTCAGTGTTCACCTGTGTGCGGTGGCTTTTCTGGATACAAAGAACCATGTGTTTCAAACCTTTTTGATACCTATAAACTCTTTATTGCTTCACTAAAACTAAAATCTGCATACACACACACACACACACACACACACACACACACAGAGGAAAAAAGAGCATTCATTTTTAACCATGGAGGTGTAATAAAATCAAACCTCCCTTTTACTCCAAAGGCATCGCTTGGATTAGAAGAAGCTTTCAACTTCTCAAAGCAAGTCCGGTTACCATAACAAATGTACATTTTACCAGCCTTGGAATTCTAATTGTGTTTAATACAGTTTCATGTTGCATCAAAGTACAAAATCAATACCATTTGTCCAGCATACAGGAAAAATGGAATCTATAAACGGTCCTTATTGAGTAATTAAACACCTATTATTGTCATGGGTAGTGAAACAATGAATATGATAAGATAAATTTTTGCAAGAAAATACTGCAGTGATTAATACCTCCCTACATATTAAATAAAAATGACTGCCTTTTGTGCAGTACTGCTGGCAGAAGAACAGGGACACGAGAAGTAGTTGCCAGTGCCACAATAACAGGCTAACCTTGAACTGAACTCCTTTCCTCAAGAAATTAAATGCTATAGCAGGACTTTAAATCCCCCCACTTAGAGCTCATTTGTGGGCCATGTAACCTGCAGTTCCTGAAGAGAACTCATTATCTTCAGAAGGAGAATTCCTTTATAATTTCTTTATGAATGTGTATATTGTTTCTACAAAAAAAAGTATTTCACTGTCCAAAAAGGATAAGAATATTAACAGTGTAAGCAAAGCGAAGAGACTTGTACCAATCAGATACCATTTCTACTTCCAGGAATTCAAGCGCAGAATGCAATCCGTTATGGAAAACTGAATGTTAGATTGAGAATGAGGTTAGAAGAAATGCATATTTAGAAAGAGATATTAATCTGTGAGACTGCTGCTAATGCTCATGGTGTTTTTCTGCTAGAGTTCTGTATTTCTTTCTCTCTCTTTCTCTCTCTTGCATTAGCAGGAAGGCTCTCACTCTACAGCCCCCCTCACTATACACACACAAACACACACTCCCCACCCACCACCCGCCACATGGTTCCTCCATTCCTTTGAATTTTTTTTAAGTTAAGAATGATGCACCAGGAACAACTACAAAGTACAAAAGATGAATCTATGGATGTGACACTTGTAAAGGGTAACCCTATTTCACAAGTGAGATGGGACAAAAAAGAAAGAAAAAAGGCCACTGAAGCAATAACTGCTCTCTGAATTACCATTAAATTGTAAGATTTACAATCCAATGTACAGTAAGTGCATATGTAATGGAGTTTGTCCTCTAAAAGAATATAAAGTGAATCTTTGCAGCATAAGATGTGTGTAGGTGATGTATGTGTCTTTTAATCTAATTTTAAATTAAAAACAAAAAAAGTTTGAAACACAATAAAGGACACACTGCAGAATCACCAGCAAAATCCTGAGGCAAACTTAGAAGCTCGCCTAATTTTAAATGCACTTTATATTAATTACTCTCAATCTCTATCAAACTGAATTCATTCCTCCAAATACAAAACATAAGATACATAAACACATATCAGATAACAGGAAGTCATACTATCCTGTTCCAGCACTAAAACATGGACAGTTAAACTTTTTGAACTGTTCTTTAAGTTAAAAAAAATGCTGAGACCAAACACTTAGTTATATATTGCAATGTTTTTTTCTTAAGGCAAAAAAGAAGACAGAGAGTTTACTGGCAGTATTATATCATTCAGTAAAGGCAAATAAATTCTTATGTTGACAGTATGGAGAAGGTTCAAATAAGATATTTGTGTAACAAAATGTCAATAATATTGTGGCTATGTTTATTCTTATTAACACAAACAACCTCCAGAAAGGAACTGACTATTTTGGAGAAAAAAAATGCTTAGAATAGTCGATTAATTCTTTAACAGCCATAAAAAGCTAATTCTAATATTCATTCCCTGTACTGCTTTCTAAAGTAAACACCGGTGAAATAGTGCCGATTTCCACCTTATGACAAACACCTAATAAGACATAAGTGGTCAGAGATCCATGCAGATGGGTAATATTTTAGCAAAAGCTTTTTGGAAAAGGAAAAACTAACAGAAGGTAGCTTAAGAATATTTCTTAAAAGATTTATTTAGTTTCAGTAAATAAGTGTCTTAAGGAGTATAACAGAAGTCACCGTCCTTGAATTAAGTAAAATGTAAAACTATTGCGCTGATGTTGCAAATCTATGCTTTGCTCTTCTCACCTCTCCCTCAAAGGATCTGAATTTTATTTTAAAGGATTAACAAGTAACACACATGATCAGCAATGATATCCTTGTTCTTTTAAACCTTAGTGAACCAAGTGCAGTAAAGGTGAAGTAGTAGAATTATCAGTACAAGTGGCTATGTCATCAGAGTCTTCAGAAAGGTGCTGTATAGAAATGCCTAAATAAACAGCAGCATCAAGGATATGATACGTGATACAGACACACAGATCCCTGCCTCTCTCTCTCTCTCTCTCTCTCTCTCTCTCACACACACACACACACACACACACACACACAGCCTGCCTCTGGTTATTAAAAATATAAAATAGATGCATTACTGCATATAATCCAAAAGACATTTACAACTGTATATAAAGCCCCCAAAAAAGCATCTGTAATCCCCCCTCACATTAATTTTCCCTCCTTCTAGTTTGAATCCTGTACCATTTTCTCCCCACCATTGCCAAGATATTTGAAGAGTATCCTCGACATCAGTTGGTGAAAGCCCCTCTCTATGCTACAGTGAGCCGGAGAATTTCCAGCATCTGATGAAGACCAGTAGGCCACCTGATACTTTTTCAGCAGGGTGATAAAATTAAAGGATGACTTTGATTTGCTTGAAGGATTACTTCCCTCATTTAATTGTTTAAAGTGCACAGTATTAACACAAAGAAGGGGGAAAAAAAGAAAATTAAGAAGGTGACCATAGAGCCTGAGCTAATTGCAAGCTGATTCGATTGTGCCATGCGAGAGCGCCCTCCGTTACATACCATCACCAGCTCTGGTCCTTCCCACCCTGCTGCTGCAGCAAACAAGCTGATTTGCTAACAAAGTGGTCAGCTCGGGCACACGCTCAGCGGCTCACGGGGTCCACAGACGGCTGCTCTCCATGCAGAGAATCTCAAGCTCCATTTTCCAATCTGATTACACGGCTCCTTGTTCCAGCAGCCTTAAACCTTCATGGCAGTTTACCAACATTTTCATCACTTTTTTTTCTTTTACAAAGCAAAAGAACTGATAAGCTCTCAGGTACCCAGGATTTCAGAGTCAATGGCTGGCCAGCAGCCAGCATTCCCTCACCACACAACTGTTTCGGGCCACACTGCGTAAAACAGACAGGATTTACCAGACAGCACAGGGCTATTCGAATTTTGCCGTGTGTACAAGTAAGCAGCATGTTTCTGTCCTTCCAGATGTCGACTATTGTGTCTAATCACATCTAGGAGGTATAGAGACCTAATAAGTGCCCTGCCTGCCCCCCCCAAAAAAAAGAGGCAATGCAAAGCAAACCAATGAGCATATGCCCATGAATTTACTATTACACTAACCGACATGCTCAGGGACTCTGCTGGCCAATGCAAAGGACTGATAACTGTTTTTAAAAGTCCTGGTCCGATTACCTAAACCTATTACCTCAATTACCATGAAAATGATCCTGGTGACTTTCCATTAAAATCTAAAATGTGGTGGACAACACAAAATAATTGATTCTCATCTTCAAACTTTGGCAATTCCCTAGATATTAAAGAAGGCAAACCCATAGGTATATAAATGAAGCACAAAATTATCAGCCAAAGCAGCCTCTGAGAATTAATCTTACACCCTTTAGTTCCCCAAAATCATACCACACAGGTAGCACAGGTCTCAATGTAATATGTTCACATTCAAAAGTTTAAGACAGCGACTGCTACAGCATTTCAAGTCAAACACCCATAGATAAACTCTCCTATCTGACATATATATATATTTAATGCACTTTTATCTATTGCCCATGGCCCTAAAATGCAAAATAAGGACTGGCCCTACAATGTGAATTTTACAGGGAGGTAATGTAAATGTTCACTCACTGGGTACTTCTATTCAACCAAACAATAATAAACAAACAGAAAATAATATCAGAGCCTCCTTCAGCCATGACCAGTAACTTTCTAACAAAGATAACAAAAAGGGAAATGGCTTTTAATGTCTGTGACTATTCCTGGTTCATTTTTGCATAATATTGATCTACAGTGAAGGCTTTGTAGAGGGGAGGGGAAGGAGAGGAGCCTGCAGTTATGGGGGAAAAAATGTACAACTCGGTTCGCACAATGCCTCAGTACTCCAGCTCACCAGCGCGCTGACCCTCTGTATCTCGGAGTCATTAGCTGGAGATCCAGCCCTGCCTCCAGGAGGGGGGATTTGAACTCACACACCAATGTGGGGAGATTCGGGATTTTGAGCATGCCAGACAGAAGGGTCATTCCTCCTCGCTGATGAGGAGGATGCCTGTCCCCTGGGGAGGGGAAAACTGGATGAGTGACTGTCTCAAGATTCAGGCAATGGATGTGCTGCTGACTCAGGAATGGACTGTGACAGCCACCCTACTCAGTCCAGCCACCGAGTGGGAGCAGGCTTAAGGCAGCAGCACTGACAGGACACGCAGAAGTTAGGGGAGACTAGAGGAGATAGCAAAAAGGGAATAAATGCACAAATGAAACCGTAACTCCTTTGCAAGACATAGACATACGAGAGATAAACGTGTTTCCTTCTTGCAAGTTGATACTGCCCAACAGATAAAAGATGTGTTTGTAGCTATGCATATTCAAAACAACCACAGAATTTCTGAAAGGATTTTAAAAGAGAACATGCATTTTTAAAACCAATCGGCTAGGCTGAGTATATATCTACATCCACAATACTGCAAAAACCTATAAACTCAAAGAAAGTATACACACACACCCATATATGTATTTGCATGTGGGTGGTATTCTGCATAAATGACTGTCAACTTAAAATGCCATTCTCTAATTTATATGCAAATTCTACCTCTGGTAAAATAAAAACATATTTTAAGCAGCTTATAGTGCCAACACATTATTCCCATGAATGATTCCTAGTAAACTATTTATGCCAACTGTGGGGATTTTTTTATGATTTATTGGATGGTGAACGAAACCACTTAAACTATAGTTGTCTGTATGAATCAGTAATTTTCATGTTTCTAATTAAAATGTAAACAGCGTAATGAAGACATCAAGTTTTTAGGCAAATGTCTCTTTCAGTGCCACTTGGGGTATGGTAATTACTGGAGCAGATCTATGGATGCTCCTGAATCCTCTACAAGTCCAGATTAAAAGCATTACTGCTAAACCTGGCTTTTTACACCAGGGGATTGTGTATTCCAACCCATTCCCAGTTTGCTTACAGATGCACATTGTCACTACCTTTAAAAAGTGGCCATTAAAAAGATCAAAATGGAAAATAACAAATGCAGTAATAGTTATTTAAAATGTGGATTATAAAACATTTACTAGCAACCAGAACACTAGGACTAAATCCACTTGGTTTTGGTTTCCTGCCATTCGTTTCTTGGGGTGGGGGTGGGAAGAAAAGAAAAGAAAACAGCAACCAAACAGTGTCTACCTTAAATTTACAGAGCTGGGATCTGAGTTGGGGTGAGGGCTGAACTCCAGATGCAAACATAATGTTAATTTCCAAGATTTATTTTGTTTAAAGGAAATACGTTTAAAGCTTAAAAATCAGCCAAATTCTAAAGTATTAATATATAACCCATGGGGAAAATATGCCATTTTCTCTTATATTCAAGAGTGTAAAAGTGCCTTTGATATAAAACTGCAATCTGTTTTCATTTTTATTTCAGCATCTATTTTTTTCTGAAATTCGTCAAAATTTATCCTAAAGCAAATGACCTCTTACATGTACTGAAAAAACACACCACCTCTCCTGCTTAGAACTGATAATTGAACTTCTCTCTGAAGCCTATTTTTCCAAGTTATGTAGCACATTTGCTTTACATATTTACTACCCAGCACTTGAATAGTTCTCTTTTTAAGACAATTAAAATTCTGTACCACCCATCTCTCCATCCACCCCTGAGAACTAATGTAGCCACACTTGGAGCTGAGTGGCTATACCTGAAATCTGCAATGATAGGAAAAGTCTAAAACGTCTGATAAAATGAGGATTCTCCTTCCCTGCATCCCCACCACACCCCAAAACTCAATGTCTACAGACTGACTGGTAGGGCCAATATTCCTATAATTTTACATAAATGCTAGACAAGCATGTTGCTGAGGCTGGCTGTAGCTCTGAGAATGGATAAGATCTGTGAATGTGTGCAGGGGTGAGTGAGGTAGAGACGGACAGCAATTTTTGTACTGTTAATGTTTTCATACTACAGTAATGCAAGCAAATACATGTATATCCACCATCCTGAGGCCAGGGACAGTATTTCATCTAAAAGTATTTTCTCTACTTTTCCATCTGAAAACATATAAGCATTTTTCTTTTCCTGATTTAGGCACAGAAACACAGTATTCTGGGCTGGGGGAGGGGTGGGACATGGAGAGAGAGGCATATTTTGGTAATGTTTAAATTTTTTTCCAACACCTTTGGGGGTCTTCAGAAGGAAAGAAAGCTAATTAAACTAGGCCAAGTGTTTTGTCAGCTTAAGGGTGATATCATAGTTGTGTTCAGTATCAGAAGTGTTGCGAGTACAGGCATCATTTCTATTCGCTTTGTGCCAGAAAGGTAAACACTGGGTTGCACTGTGGATTAAAACAATAAGAAATCCCTTCCCTCTCAGGCTTTCAAGGCCGTGTTAATCGGGTGTAATTTTTAATGAAGACTAGCTGCTTGGTACTCATTCAAGACATTTCATTAGAAGGTTATTCATTTAAAAATCAACGTTTCAACCATATCAAGCTGTAACCTTTCTTGAAATGTAAATGAATGGTTTAAATGAGAAGATTAATAAAGAAGGGATGTTCCAATTCCAAGCATGGCATGCTATGTATTTTTAAATTTGTCTATGCCAGATGCTGTCAGTCAGAACAAAAAACTGTCCAAGCAGACAATCTGTGCGTCTGAATGTTGATCATGTTGGAAAGTACAGGGGGGAGGAGGGGAGAGTGTGTCAAGGATTCATGGTCCTTCATCTTTGCAGTAGAGCAAACACGTCTCTCAGTATAGCGACAGACAGCTGCTTCCACTTTCTAATGTGCCCTAACTTAGATCACTGAAAGAATTGTCAGCACTCAGAGAAACACACAAAGATAACACAGCCAGCTGCCATGGAGGGGAAAAACAGCACAGCTCAGAAGAAATGGGATTTGTTCCATTTGCATGATGCTGCCTCCCCTGGGCCCCTTTCTTTCAAATCCAAAGCACAAAAGACAACACTTAACATATTTGCTTAAAGATGACAACCTCATGTTGATTTCATTTGGATGTAACAGTGTCAGGATTACAGATATAAGAATATATTATATCTGTAACAGAGACTGACAAATGTACCCATCAGTGAAACTGTCTGATTCATCTGCTTATACAGCCATTTTACCATCCCAAGGGTGCCATCTAAGTAGTAACTTTAGAAGACTGAAGGTCTAATTTTATTACACCACATTTCAACCTACTAAACAATATTATTTCTAAAATAGATCATTTTTATTGGAAGTCTCCCTGATGAAAAATCCAGTAGACACCAGAGAATTTATGAACTGTATGGGTCCTTTGAACTCAATATACTGCCCATTTTAAACAACTTTTCTTGCTGTATGGCAAAATCCCAGTATCAAAGAAGTGAAAGTTAGAGAAAATATGTATGTTTCAAGTATGTAAGTATATTGATCTAATAAATATATACATGTATACACACACATACACGCACACACACACACATCGAGTAAGAACAGAAGAGAGAGAGATGGAGAGACTGATTATAGATTATATTGATAACTAAAATCAGGCCTTAACTAGTCTTTTTGAATAATGTCTTGATAACCACTTACTTCTGTCTATTCCATTATAAGTCTTCCCTCAACATAGCATGCATACTTCAATAGCAACTATATGAATAATTATTTCCTGTCAATACCTTTTTGACATACACTCAATCTAATTTCCAGTTAAGGTATGTTTCAGGCAGAGGCTAAGACAATGATTTAAGGTCACACTGGTTAGCTGCTAGTCATTAAAACATGTCCAGTTAAGGAAACCATGATTCTGATCTTAAGGCTATCTACTTTTGTGCATCTTTATTCAGTATGGCTTTAGAGATTTAAACTTTATTTTTTAAGCAAATAGATTTAGGATGGTGTGATTGATCTATTTATATCCACATTTCTCTGATTTACTTCACTGGAATTATGGGGGTGAAAATGAAGACACAGACGAAGGCAGGGAAGAAATATCATGTTCTGTACATATGTGCTACATACGCAGACACATAAACACGTGCACACTGAGCTCCACAACCCAACCAGCTGATTTCCCATAATGAAATGCTGGCTCCCTATGTTCTTGCTTTGTCCAAAGGAATGCTCTAGTGCTTGTTGCTATTTACTAGCAACAGTATAATTCACTCATTCAGTCTTGTTTTATAAAATAGAGTTAACTGCTATATGTGAAATTTCTACACAGCAGATGGTTACCAATCATTATTTTCCATTTGTTTAGTTTCTAGGAAGAAGAAAAGCTCTGGAGTAGTGAGGCAAAGAAAACTAGCAGCCTGCATGATAACCCAACCAGTGCCAGAGATGCATTAGAAAAAAAGAAAAAAAAAACGGAATCACTTTTATCAGATAGCACAAGATTTAATATAATTTCGAGGAATGTGTGGAGGTTATCCCCATCCCCATTCATAGAGGAAAATGCCATTTGAATCATTTACTGTATCCCTTAGTGTAAAATCCTCTAATATTTAGCATCTCTATTTTTAAAGTGATCAAAGTTTCTAGAGACAACTTATTATAGCCATTAATGTTTGTCATCGCCCACAATGAAATCACTTTCTTTACCTCTAAGTAGCCCAGTTGTCCAACAGAAAATGGGAAATAGGAGCCGTTTGTGGACAAGTGCACATGCACAGAAAATTAAGCTGTAAATATCTGGACTGGGTTATTACTGGAATCTGGAAACATCTGGGGCTACAGAACAAGCCAAGCCCCATTTCCACAATGTCCAGGTAATTGCTTAAATGATTTATACCTTACTGTTTCTATTAAAAATGTCTTTAAGGAGAAACATTTGTAGGCTTCGTTCTGCAGTAAAAACTGGTATCTGATTTCACTTGTATGAAATCTTGTGAAAGATGTTACATTTCTTCAAGGACATATGCATGAGTAAACTAAACCCTGGACAAAGACGAGGTGCTAAACAGAGTGTGGTCATCCACTCAAAGAAAACAATCATATTATGAAAGCATATTTCAAGTGTTTTGTTGTTGTTGTTTTGTGTGTAGCTTCTATTCTGCATAAAAGTAGCCACTAAAAAGCTTCCTGCACATATAACAAATATACTCAGTCCATTTTAGGGTACACTGCACCTCGATATCCATTTTCAACTTCAGTTTTAATTAATCTCTCATAAATCTTGTTTACTAATACTTCAACTGAATGTCATGCCAAACCTAAACCCTAAGGAAAAAACAGCTGCCACCTCCCAGACAAACTTGGGATACTTAGATAGAAATCTGGAAAGAGACTTAAATTGGTTCACTTAGATGATGTGTGGATGAAGCTACCAACTGGCTGATTCAGAATGAAAGTGCATTCACTGCTGTCCTCTGTTTCATAGGTTGTTTTACTGAGGGCGTGTGTGCGTATGCACACACACACACACACACACACACACACACACACACAGTTGTTATCAACTGAACATTTCTTGTTTTATTTCAGATTTTAAGGCGAAAGAACAAGTAGAGTTCCATATTCTTCAAGAACTGACTTGTCTAGACCTAACTAAAAATTCAACAGCTGTCAACTCTGCATATGTGGGATACAAACAGCAGCAACAAAATAAACCAGTGACCAATAACTTTTAACCATAACTCATATTTTGTGGAAACCCATTTATGCCACTACCTTCTTAGAGGCATCTTCCAATTTCCCTCTATGAAAAGACTAAAAGAAAGACGACTGGTATTTAGGTGCAAATAATCTTTGAGGATATTTTTTTCGATTCATTTAAAACCCTACAACTTCTTGATTATAAATTAATGGAATTTTAAGGCCATAAATTTTAAATCTTGCCTAGATTTAGTTTGGTTGTTGGCAAAGGCTTTACAAATCATGGTTTTTATTGAATGGTAGTCAGAAAACCAGAGAACCTGATTCAACAAACTAACTAAATACATGGGTCTTCTTTGTTGGAGTCAAACAGCAAAAAGGCTTTTGCTACTTTTAACATATTGTTTCAGAGTCTGTATTATTCTGCCTACAATGTATAATCCTTTACTTCTACTATTCTCTGCTGAAGATACAGTGTTCTGAAGCAATTAACTGGGCAAAAGTCGCCTACTGTTATTCACTTAATGGCACATCTTTGTAATCGTCCAGGTTCAACAATCAGCACTGCAGATATTTTCTTTTACATCCAGTGTATGAGATCAACACAGATTTTAATATGAAGTGGTAAGATGGTATCTAGAACTTTTCAGCTCTGAAGAGCCCAAATTTGAAGGAAACCAGTGAGCTTTCAGTAAAGATTATAGGTTTCCTTAGTAAAATTGTGTTTTTCAAAGAATGACAATAAAGTCTGTTTTTTTTTTCTGGGTTCTTTCATCAAGCAATGTGAACCAAGTGCTTTTCTGTCATACATTTTTAGGTTTAAAAACACATATATGAAGTAGAAATCTTGTAAAATACTGTTGGCTAACTCAAACTTCAACCTTCAACTTTTTTTAGTTTTTTCTTTTCTTTTTTTATATACTTTTATTGGTGAATTCAAACTGAGTTTCTCTTGGAAAATTTTATAACATTATTTGTTGTAACATTAGTTGACAGATTTGAGAAAGAAACTGACCCTTCCCAAGCACATAAACCCAACTGGTAAAGTAATTGAACCACTAGAAGACAGGGGTCATTGGGTATAATCCCAGCTAAATTGTTTACTGCCCAGTATTTAGTACAAAATAAATTAATAGTGTCAGACACTAAACAGAAAAAAAATGCCAATTAAAATGTTAACTAAAGACATTCACAAACTACAGAGCCACTGAAAAGTTATCACATCAATTGCAGACCAACTAGTTTGCATTTAACATCTTACCACCTCAAGTAACATCAGGTTCCCAAGGAAATCTGCTTTTAGTAACTCCAGGGCACAACTTTATCGGAGAAAAGACAAAATGGAAAGAAATGCCCAAGATACTGCTAATTTCCCATGATCAACCAAAGGCTAAATAACCAACTGTCAGTCAACTCTATGTTGGCAGAAGTTGATCTGGAAGTCTCAAGTTCTAATATTTTGTGATTCTGTACCCTCGATTTTTTCTAACAACAAATATGTAAGGAAACATTAATATGTAAAGTGTAGTGATTTGATGCTATTTTTTACAGTCTTTAATCAAAGTAGGCTAGAGATTTGTGTTTTGTAGGATTTAAAAAATAGCATAATGATGCTGCTCTAATAAAATAATTTAAATGCCCTCCTTTCTAGAGAGAAGAAAATATAATCACTAAAAGCTTCTTTCCAGGTATATAATTACAAAACTATTTTTCAGGGTTATAAAGTCTCTCTTCAGTAATTACATAAAGAATAGAGAAATTTCTTTTTTTAAAATGAAACATACAATTTTAATAGATTTGTTCTTTAAATATTTTCAGAGGCATCTTTCACTTTTTAAAAGTATGATCAATAAGATATTAACAAAATTATTTTCTCCATCACTCTTATCAATTCAATTAACCAAACATTTATTGAACACCTATTATAGGCCATACACTATATACACATGTTGAGGAGATTAAAAATAAAAATGAATTTGATGTGTCCTCTCTCAAAGAATTTATAGTTTCAAAAAAAGAAAAAAGAGTGCCCAGGAATTTACAGTAGGAGAAAGATGAAGCTAATGACTGAAAGGAGATATTTTTAAAGTGTTCAGGAAATAGTAAGTAGATGTCGCAATTGAGCAAGCACAGTTAGGATTAGTCAATGAAGGCTTCAGAGATGACCTTATTTTTGACCTGGATGCCAAAGTCCTGGTGGGACTTCAACAAGTGAAGAAGAGCCCAGCAGGGAGTAAGAAGGTGACCACAGCATACTTGTAGTAAAGGCAAGAGGAAATGGCTTTCAGCCTGATGAAGATCCAACTTTCTTTTCTTTTTTTTATTGAATTCCACCTCTGAGCTACATCTCCAGTCCTTTTGATTTTTTATTTTGAAACAAGGTCTCACTAAGTTGCTGAGGCTAGCCTCAAATCTGCCATCCCCTTGTCTCAGCCTCCTAAGTATTAGGATGATAGGCATGTACCACCACAGCCAGCAAAGATCCAACTTTCACACTGATCTAATTCATATTTTTTTAAAAAATGTATTTAAGATCCCTAATGCCACTGCTTAACTTAATCTGATCATCAGTCTATTTAATACTTTCACAGAGGAAAAACATTGGCTAACTAATACTTATCAAATTGCAAGATATTAGACTTGCTAATATTTTTACTTGCAACCAGTTGGTAAACATATTAATGAGTGCTTACCATCCCTCTGAAGGGCTCAACAAAGCAATAAATGAGCCTTGAGCTTCCTTCACTGTTTGCAAGACAATTGCTTGAGTCCTTTAAGAGAAACAGAAATCTTTTTCATCAGCAATAGACCACTAGTAAGGTTTCACATTACCCAAACTCACTAGTCCATATGAAGCAATCATGGATTATACAGAACTGCAAGAAATTGTTATCATCACCGAATCATCTCACTTTTATAAAAAAGAAAAAAAAAGTGGGTTCAAAGAAGGCGAGTGACTTATTCAAGGTGTTCTCTACCCTTAGTTGGAATGTAGATAGGTTGTTGACTTACCTCTAATATGTTATTAGTATATTCAATTCTAATTGAATATTTTACTTTTATTTTTTATGTTTGAGACAAGATCTCCCTAAATTTCCAAGGCTGTCCTCAGACCTGTGATCCTCCTGGGATTATGGACGTATGCCACTATGCCAAGCACAGGAAGAGGTTTTTTTTTTAGGTGAAAAGTTTAAGACCTCATGAGATGTATACATCTTATAATTCAGAGAAGTATTTTTTTTAATCCTAACAGTATTTTAGAATCACCTGGAGAGCAGAGAAGAAACAGGTCATCCCACAAATTCCATTTAACTGGTCTGGCTGGTCTGGGTTAGGGCTTAGGGAAAAGTTTTGTTTTTATTTTTATTTGGGGGGGGCTTAATTTTGATGTGTGTGTGTGTGTGTGTGTGTGTGTGTGTGTGTGTGTGTGTGTCTGTGTGTCTGTGTCTCTGTGTGTGTTTGGGGAGGGTTTTCTTCATTGGTCATGAAAGTAATATAGATAGAAGTAATATATGTAGAGAGAGAAGGTGATATCAAATTTTGCTAAAATCAAATCAAACTATACATATATCTACTTCAATGATTTGAGCTCCTACATGGAAAAAAAAAAGCCATCACTTTCCAAAAGAAGCCCTAAAAACGATAGACCCCGGTCCTTGGTGGATTTTCTTCTATGACTTCACTTATCCTAAGCAAATTGAACATGTTGGGGTAGATAAATAAAAACAATCTCAGAGTAATATAAATCATCTTTAAAGAATATATGTTTTTATATTTTTTCAAATTATGGGCAGAAAAAGTGGAATATATCCCGTTATTCAGAATTTGACTTAGAATTGTCATTTTTAAAAGGAAGATTATAATTTGTTTACATTATAGTACTACATGCTATTTCACATATACTAGTCACAAATTCTTAATAAGTGATAGGTTTTGCATATAATTATATTAGGGTTTAATTTGCATTGATTGCCAATATCATTTTTAGCAACAGCCTTGTGAAAACAGTCCTTAACAACTTTTCCTAATTTCCTTCTTTTTAGCTATTTCCTCCATTCTTATAAGTTCTTTCATCAAAAGGGAGAGGTTGTCCATGACAATAAATACTGCTTTACTCCCCCCACTACATACCCTAATATCCTCCTAATCCATTCAAACTACTTTCTCATGCTCTAAATATCACAGATTGGTGGCTCAAGGGAAATTTGATTTTCCAGATGATCAAGTAATAACCAGCCTTGCAGAGAAGTACCAAAAAAGAAAAAAAAAAAAAAACCACAAAACACAGCCCCTCCAAACAGTACACAGGTAGGTGGTAAGACTGAAGTAAAGTAGTACATGGTGGACTGAGACAGCAAGGATTTTGCTGAGTAAGTGAATAGCAAAATGGGCAGAAAAATGTCTTTCCCTTACCCCTAAGCTGAGTATTCCTGCAGAGCTGTTAGAAAATACAAATACTTTTTTTTTAAATTGGGTACATATGTGCATTACAATTATATTATCTGCCATACCTCCCAGAAAATAGCTTAATTATAGCAGCATTTCAGAAGGGTAGATTTCAAGGAAATATCATTACATTGTGGTAAATTGAAGATTTTACTGTCTTCCCTGGGTATCTTTATTTATGTTTGCTTGTTTGTTTGTTTGCTTGCTGTTTGTTTGTATTGGAGATTAAACTCAGAGGCATTCTACCTCTGAGCTATACCTCCAGCCCATTTTTTAAAAATTTGGACAAACTTAGCAACTTAGATCTTGCTAAGTTGCTAAGGATCTCCCTAAGTTGCTGAGGCTGGCTTTGAACTGTGATTCTCCTATCTCTGTTTCCCAAGTACTGGGATTACAGACATATACCACCAACATACCCAGCCTCCCTGAGTATCCCTAAACAGTAAAAAAAATAGTTTCCCTGGAAGTTCTTTTTACTTTGATGCAAAAACAGAACAAGGCAAAAAGCACAAAGCAGGCATGAATGCATTGTGTATTCCTTTAAGTGATTTAAAGTACAAAACATAATAAAGAACTTCCAATATTAGATTTTCCTAATACTTTTTAAAAATGTTACTGGTAGAAATTTCACACCCACTGAAAAAAGAATCCCAAAGAGATTCTGCATATGGACAGATATCTTATCCCTTTCTAAAGAAATGCTAGCTCAGACTAAACATATATTTCTGAATAAGATTCTACTATCTTACTATACATGAGTAAATTCATATCAATAACTGGTTGATTGGTCCTCCCAAAACATATTTTTCAAGTTAGGGAACATTATCGTATTCACATTACACTGAAAATCTTCCTGGAGAAAGAGTGAGCACTGTTCATTTAGGCATATAAAATTCCAAAGCTGGTGATGTTTTCCCCAGTTTGTCAGACCAGGATTCAGGCCATTTGGGGTCCCAATGTCTGTATTTGGGTCATATTGGTATTCACCACCCCCAGATGTTTCCTAATCTTTTGAGTAAAGCAAATGTAAATCTCTGTTTAAAAAAAGAACTTTGCACTCCTACAACTGGCATAGGATACCATGATCGGGGCTGGGGGATAAGACCCACATCTTTTGTAAGTTGGGCCTAAAATTGACTCCAGATTTGTGAGTCAAGGACATAAAGTCAGTGTTAATATAGATGTGCTTTAAAAAGTAAAAATGGCTATTATTCTTAACAAGTTACATATTGGGTATTATTCTTCAAAAATGAGTCATAAAATATCTTTTTAAGTACTTAAAGTCATGAATATGTTCTACTCTTTTACCTCTGCTTGAATGTAATTTTTCATTTTCCAGGAAAGGATACATTTTCTAACTAACCCCGTTAACCTAATTACTCATAAAGAAATACCAAAAGCGTCCCTGACATCAATACCTTCACAAAGAAATGTATCTGTGCACATGCACAAGAGCATATTCCATTTAGATAATCAAAACCGTAATTTTTATTTAAAAGATTCCCTTAGATCCATGCAGTTCCTAGCAGTGAAATATATCAAAAGCATTTAAAGTTTGAAAACAGAAAGACTGCTCTATCAATATCTTCACTTCTTCATGCATATACTTAAATTCAGAAGTATTAACTATTAAACATAAAAGACTAATAGCACTCTGTTTATTTAATAGTATTTGTTTGATCTTAAAATGGGGATTATAATGAAAATGCCTTCAATATTAAGGGAACCTTTTTATCCTACTCAGAATAATTATCTTGTAAGATTAAAATCAGTGAATCATACCTAATTAAGATTTATAATTTAGCATCATTGAGATATATGATCTAAGAGAAAGTGTTTAGTCTTAACTTCAGTTTGAAACAGAAAAACAGAAGTGAATACAGGGAAATGAAACAGCAATTTTTGCATTATGCATCATATTGCCACATATTTACCCAGATTTTTGGTTTAATTATTTTTCAAGTCATATATCGAATATGAGAATGTAACATTCTATAGGAGAGGAGTAAGGTAGGAATAAAAGGGACTCAATTGAAATAACACTACAGAATTTGTAGCAAGAACATAGATCATTTAAAAATATAAACTGTGAGTACCTATTAAAACATTCCAACTTTACAATGGCTTTATTGCAAAAGATTCCTAAACTGTGGGGTCGATTTTTAATTAAATGGGACACTGTTCTAATAGTTATTTTCCAGCTTCCTTTCATGAAAGTGCCTATCAATTTAGTGATCAGTGCCTTGCCATTACATAGGGCAAAGATTTTTCTTCTTAGAAAGTGTCACATATAGTATTTCTTGCCACAAAGTCTAACACGACATTCAAAATAATTTTTTTCTTCCTCAAAAATATCTTTAAAGCCCCCACCTCCACCCTAGTCTTGGATTAAATAAAAGAACGGTTACTTTTCTCCCGCTCTTTGATATTTCCCTTCCTGGCAGAGTCATCTGATGTGAGAACCATCTTTTGAAAATAAATGGTGGAGCTTCAAGTGCACTCAGAGCCACACTTGCTGGACATTCCATCGTATCTCAGTTTTGATTTGAAAAGGCTGCTTGACTTCAAAATTTAGCTTGAGGTATGTCAATATGAAGCTTGATCTTGTTGAGAAGTGACTTTGGAAACAATAATGTAAATATTTTGTCCACACATCTGCACAGAATAGGCAAACCAAAGAAACGGGGAGAGGAGCTGCGCTTGGTCACCACAGGTCACAGGGAGGGAGGTTACTGCAACCCAAGTGGAGAAACTAGGTTCACAGCTTGAATATAATATAGCACTAAGTTAGTGTTCCTGCATCAAAGAATTACTTTTCATCTTTAACCCAGCTGTCACCACATGTTTATATAGCTACAATGTCACTTTCTAATGTCAAAATATCAATACTGATGCTATCATAACAAGGTAATTATTTTTGCGTTTGCCCCTCTTCCTTGACTGTCACTCAGTGAGCTGTGCTTTTACTTCTTTTAGTGGTCAGGGTTTTCTATATATTAGATAATTTAAGATTTCTTTATTAAAAGTATTTATTTCACTTGTGCCTCAACCGTAGGAGGAGGTAGGGGTGGTATGTGGCAACAGAGAACCTCCCAGGCTCTTATTACAGATTCCACTGAAATAATCCCACTACAATTACTCTGTGCTTGGGGAATGAGTATTTAAGTGTGGATCTGTGTGCAAACAACCAAAAAAACACAAAGTTTCTTTTGAGAATAATATCTTAAAAATTCATGCAATATATCAGAAATATATCAGGCACAGGGCAACATGAAATAAAAGCAAATATTACAAGTATCAGTTCATGGAAAGAAAGAGCGGGAGAGACCCAAAAGTTCTTTTTCATCAATTCCGTTACACAACGCCCATTAGTATCTCTTTAGGCAAAGGCATATGGAATAACTATGGGATAGTCAGTCTCCAAGTAGCAAAACTAGTGACCTCCTCAGAGCTGGTCCTAGACAAAAGTTTGTAGGGGTCAAGGCAGGCCTGACTCAGAGGCCCTGTGCTCCACACACAGAAGGCCCTGCCTTTGGCGAAACACTCTCTTGTGGCTGTTCTGAAACTACTAATAATTTTTTAACATGGTGCCTCACATTTTCATTTTGCATGTAGTTGGTTCTACTTGAAGTTGACTGTACAATGGGAAGAAAAACACATCAAAGGAATAGCAAAAAAGTTTACTGCAATATATAAAAACCCATGCATTACTTTTTAAATTTTATTTTGTATGTTACTGTTTCCATGAATGTTTCCTCACTAACCAATGCATGAAAGCAGAGGCCACTCGTTCTCAGATGAGTGTATATTCAGGTGTGTATGACATTTCATTGTCAATTGTTTAAGAAGCATCCAGTTGACATAAGGCGAAAAAAAAAGATTCTTTTTTTGTGGGTGGAGTAAAATGTAGTTTCTGTTCTCTTACCAGCAATATATCTATAAGTGGAAAGCAATATATATATCAGCAGCAGAAATCGAAACTCTCAGGAAAGAAACTGAGTAAAACATTTCCAACATTAAGATATTGAAGGAAAGGTATAATTTCCAGGCATTTTATGATTTGCATTTTACAGCAGAAATCCTTATTGTAAATTATACATTAGTAAATTATATACCACTAATAACTTTTAATAAAAGCTACATACTCATATTAAAATAAGAAAAATTCTAACAAGAAGCAAAATTTTCAAGAGTATAAAAAAATAGTTTCCAGAAAAGATTTTTGAACACAAAAATATAAATACTGAAGCTGAGTTTCAGTATTAAAAAAAAAGTTTAACCTTGGGCCTGCATATAATAAATCATGCATTCTACTTGTAAGATGTATCAGTTTAAAAAATGATTGGAAGGAGTGATACTATAAATGGTTTGTGAAAGTCATAGTAGCTAAAATATGAGCAAACATATCCATTTATACATATATTTAACATAAATACATCTGAATTGAAATTCTCCTTTAAATTTATTCCCCATGATATACTCTGAAACAGCAGCCCACCATATGCAATGTGAAGCCAAGTGTCAGTATTCAAATAACAAGACAACAAGCAGATTTGTTGCATAAAATATGTAAATATCATTAACAGAAAGTGCCATATGATATCTCATGTTTTGATGGTTTCTGGTCACCTATCTTTTCTGCCTCCTCAGTCTCAGCTAAGACTCGTCTTGTCAACAGGTGCCACAGGGATGTGCTATCCTCTGGCAGAGCTGAACAGGCACCTATGGTGTTGCCCTAAGGAAACTTAGCATACCCATCTGCTTTTGATTTGTTTCAAACTTACCACTACAATTTATTTTGGCCATATTTTTGCCTACTCCTTATTTCTATACCATCCCCAATTCTATTAGTAAACATCCCACAATATAATTGCCATTTAAATGATATCATCAAAATTATCAAAAGAATCAATAATCACCAAACCCAGGTAAGAGCACCTAGGCATGAATTTTCTACCGGAAGTTAAATGGAAAAGTTAATAACAAAAATTCAAGATCAAGAAAGAAAATGATGAGATCCAAACATGAAAAATATTTGCTGTTAAGCAGGCCATTTATTTGCAGTCTTTCAAAAAAAGGTGTTTCATTAAAAAAACAATTCTTAGGTATAATCCTTGTATGTGTATATGTGTAACAATATTTGGACCTGTAGTCTTTCAGGTGGTATAAAAGTAATTTTTAAGTCCAATTTATTAATGAAACATTAGCTTTTATATATATCAAGAGAAATAGACAATTATATTAAATTTTTTAAACTGAGGGGGGAAATTGCATAATTGTACTATTTGTTTATTCTAATTTATCGACTCAAAGTAAAACAGATATGCTGATTAATCAAGTCTTATCAGTCAGTAACTTAGTATATCCACAAATGTCTTCAGAACAATTTCTCCCAAATAAAAATGTATAAACCCATTTAAATTCTTAGTAATTAAATTTATTAGCTCTACAACAATGAATGTGGTACTTCATGAAAGTAGTGTATGAAATTTGCACTCAAAAATATATTGATCAAAGGTAACCCAGCAAACATTTCTATTAAACCAAGATTCTAAGAACAAACTAAGTTAAGTTCTAAGTTCAAAACATAAAAGTCTGCAGTTGTTTCAAATACACCCAATAATTCTGCTGATTTGGACCATTAAAGCTGATTACTTAATTAGGCAATCATTCAAGGCGTCCAAACACTCACACAGACAAAAACAGGGAAGTGTTAGCGCAGTCGCCTTCACCTTGAGATGAAAATTCTGAAAAAGATTGCAGAAACTCAAACTTTCTGGATTTGCTTCTATGCATAACTTGAGCAAGAAATTAAATTCTAAAAGGTGACAACCTGGAGATGGGGAGGGGAATTCACCTATAATGAAAATATTCATTTATCTTTCCAGAAGGCTTGTATTTTAAACTATTTTAGAAATGGCAAGTAATAATATAGCTTGTCTCCCATGGATTCTTAGAAATACTAATTCTTTGCTCCCCTTTGGTCATACTCTTTATTATCTAAAAGTAATTAATGAAATTTCTGCTCTCTTGTATATCTATCAGAAGTGCCTGCCTACAAAAGGGTTTTCAAAGTCCCCCACTAACAGGAGTAAAAACAACAACCAAAAAGATTTTCTATTTGTGGAAAAAGAAATAGGATTGAAAAACCCAGCTGCAGGAATCTCAAATATAACTACAGAAAAAAAAAATACTGTTTCCACTCAGAAGATAAAAGATACAATTTTAAGAACCTCACAGATTTGGTACAGTCAGGAGAAAAAAAAACTGTTAAAATATTTCTTGAAATAATTGCAAGGAGACACTATAAACTATCTTTCAAGGAGAAAAGAAAAGCAAGTCAACTCACACGTACAGCTTCCAAACAGAAGCCTTACTCTCTTCCAGGAAAACAATGAGATTTTATTACCCTGCTAGGATTCTTTCATTCCAAACATGATTAATTAGCAAGTATTACACTTCTCAAAACTCCCACCACACTCTTCCCTGCTTATTTAATAGACCTACATGAAGAAACAAGTAGCCACCAGCAGTAGAAGACAAGTATCCAAAAACTCTTATTTCAAAGAAGGAACACTTCTTTCTTATCTTTGCCTCCAAAAATAAAGCAGGCTGCTTTTAACTGCTTTCACAGAATTTTTTTAAGAAAACCTGGTCATTTTCTTAACAATAACCCTTAAATTTTGAATAACAGATGCAATATATTCAGTATTCAAGAATATATGGCACGTTTAATCTGATACCTCTATTTTTAAACTGAAATTCCAAAGGACTTGTGATTCATGTAGTTTATATTGATAACCGTCCACATGCACAATTAATAAACAATAGACATGATGTATGTAAGCCTGTTTGGGGACACAGTTTATATAGGAAAAATCTTTCTTTCCCCAATGAGAGCTCACTTGTCACAAATAAAAGGAAGATAGAAAGCAGGAATAAAGAAATAAAAGAGAGGAAGATGAGAACTCTAAAATTTAAATGAATGAAAAACTCTGTCTTCATATTCTTCCAAATACTCTTTCAAAATAATTTTCCTTTCAAACAATCTATTTTCAAAATATCTATACTAACCAATAAGCCAGCCCTAGCTGAATATATTATAAATGTATATTTTGACAATCATCGATTTACAAAGACTGGGATTTCCCCTTCAACCTTTCAACTGTGATGGCTAGAAAACTTCACACATAGTACCATACTAATAAATAGATCCTGTTGGTTCCAGGAAACATTTTTTTTACCAAAAAAAAATCTATACTGGTCAAAATATCTTTGCTTTTTTTTCCTGTTGTATTAAATTTAGGATCAAAAACATCAAAGCAGCTTCCACCTCAGACCTAACTTTTAGAGGATCAATGTGACAAGGCCGTCCCTGATAGATGTTTCTCTTGATAAACGACTTGTTCAAAAGAGACATTGTAGCTTTCATTTCCTGACCACAACACACTTTTAATTTGCAACAGCGGCAGCACTGCCAGAGTGTGAGGGCTTGCCCACTTTCTAGTCTTTTAGGTTTGTAGCTCTGTTTCCTTTAGGCCACATATTTGAGACAAACACAATATAAAAATAATAGGAGTAATAACAGAATAAGAAAGGAGAAGCCACCAATGCCCCTTTATACATATACACAAGTGTCTACTGTGTGTGTGTATGTATGTATACATACATATTGCCCCCCCATTCTAGTGTAGGACAACAAGTCTTCTTATGAACATCATTTACACATCGGGCATTCGAACATGTAGAGAAATAAATTGTGACTATTATTTAATAGTAAGCAGAGACTTGGAGGGAGCAATTTGCACACTTAAATCTGGTGCTAAATGTCATGAATTATATGTTTGCCTATGCCAGCATGTTTTTTTAAACATATTATTGCCATGATTATTATTACTACTACCCAGAAATCACATTTAAGTATCAATAAGGTGAACAGTCAAACCATCCAATTTCTGCTCTCAGCACATTGTCCGAGCTCCGATTTAAAATTTATAAATGTAATATCCTCCTCATCACAGGCAGCAGCCCAATCTGCTCTGAATATATATTACAGCTTTAACATCACAGAGGGAAATCGCCCATCTGGCAATCCCATTCGCTCCAACAGCTCCGGGGGAAAAAAGCTGTGCTCTCTCCTCCTTAAAACATTTCTTAGGGCAAATTATGTGCATCTAAAATAAACAGTCTTCTTATTGATCGTTTCAAAGTCAACAAGTTCCAAATGCAAAATTCAATCAAATCCTTCCTATCGTGTAAGAGTGGTGTGTGTTTAGCTCTGGAGTCGCCAGAGTCCAACCAGAAGTGTATGTCGCGCAGCGGGTCTTGAAGTCCCTTTCCTCGTATTCACATTTGTGTTATGAGACAGCAGTGACCATGGCCACTCTACAGATGCCTGGCAGCTTTGCCCCCTGTTATTTCTTTCTTTCATATTCTCTCTCTCCTTCTTTCAGTCTTTTCAGGAGAAATTCATGATGGGAAGGGGAGTAAATGTAACAGCAGCAACAACAACAAAACAGCTTAAAGTGGACATATCCTTTGGTTATGCAAAACACTTTAACATCTTTTTGTTGTTGTTGTTCCCTCTTAGTCTTAATTGAATATCACAAAGTGTACACACAGCACGGTCACAAGAGCTATTGAAAACCCCCTCTCACTCCATTTAACTGACTTTTTTTTTCTGTAAAGAAAGAGGAAAGAGCGATTTCAAATGAAGTCAATTTCAGTGCCTGATTATTTAATTCTGTCACAGGTTAAAAGTAAAAAGCGCTGACAGGCAGACAAGTGAATGGCAAGGAAAAAAATCGCCACTGTCCCTTATAAGACATTAAGGACTTTAAGCAATCAAAATATATATTTTATTATTATGTAAAAGGTATGCCTTCACTCACTCACCCAGATAAAACTACACAGAAGAACCGATTACTCCACAAAGTGCAATCATCAGGAGAGCAGATAGTCAAATTGCATTAATAGGTTGAGAAAAAAGGAAAAAAATTTTCATCCAGTCCTGTGTGTGTACATATATATACTTTCATTAGTTAGCAATCTTACTCCACACTCCCGCCCTCTCCCCTCTCCACCCAGCGCCCCCACCAAAAAAAAAAAAAACACAGAGTTTAACTAATTTACATACCATTTGACTTCAGCCCTTATACAGTGCATTACTAGTAACATGCAACTTCAGAATTACAGCTAAAACCAATAAAAGTGGACTCAAGTAGTATATGAATCAAAACTGAAATATATAAACAAGTGATAGCAAATGTAAAAAAAAAGGCATGGTGACAGAATAAAATAAACATACATGTATTTTTTTAAATTAAAAAGAATCCTCTATATCATGAGCATCTGCTTCCCAAGCAGTCTTCAATGGTTTTTACCATGCTCTTTAATTTGTCTTTCCTATTTAGATGCAAAGGAAGTAAATTCCAAAACTGACATACCATAAACACTGGTGCTACTGATCATTTCTTGCTGGCAGCACAAAAAGCTGAATTGGATTTCTCACAAGCAGGAATTCCAAAGGTTGCTTTTCATTAAAGCCACTTTTCCTCTCAGCTATCAAATGTCACTGCCTTGAAACGTGGGCCCTTTCGTCAGGTATTCATTTAACCTACATGCATATAATTAAGGGGGAAAGCAACATCAACAAAAAGGGGATCTCAGATCACAGGAGAAGAAAGAAAGGAAAAAAAGCACATGACCAGGAATGCAAGTCCATGTCAATTTCACTCACTCCCATTGAAACTAACAAGAGCTCCGGGGAGGACGGTAATAGGATCAGTGGATTGTATATACCATTAAATTATACATCTTTCTCTCCCGTTCCTCGCCAACAATACGCCCACCACGCTGTAACCCCTCCAAGACGATGTGCTTACATTTTTCTGCAACCGATCTTCTGACATTTTTCTCGTTCCCCCAGCCACGAGATTGTAATTTAACCTCAACTTTTCGTGTGTGTGCAAGATTCTTATTTACACTTCTTATTTACTTAGAAGTTAGTTCCCGAAGAAAGTCTAGCCCCACCCTAGGGCTCCGCTTTCTTATCTTATTTTTGAAGTAAAAACAGAGTAATAAGTAAGCCCAATATAGCGAAAAACGAGATTCTTGCAATCGCGAACTCTTAATCCCATACTATTGTTACAATGATTAAGCAGCAAAAATATGCATTATAATGTTTCAGGGCTACTTTGTACCGAGAAATTAGACAGCAGGTTGGCGTACAGAACAGCAACGAATGCAAATTAAATTTAATGTTTACGGCACAACTCGAAGATCTCTTTTTATTACAGGTCTCGGATCTATTTATATTCTTTAAAAATAAAACAAAACAAAAAATTTAAACAGATGGTGGAAAACTACGACGCTCCTCTTACCTGAACGCGCGGAGCGAGAACCCGATAGGTTAGCGTAGCATCGATCCGCCGTGTTTGCTGATGAATGGAAGCGAGGGTTAAGTGAAGGTGCCTATGATTTGAAATCATTCCAAGTTTTTGAAGGGAAGACGGACTGCAGCCTCTGCCATGTTGGAATTTCAAACCCAAAACAGCTGCTTGGAAGGAGCCAGCATGCCAGAGGCTGAGCGCAGGCGCAGAGCGCCGCCGAGCCAAATTCAAATCACTTTCACACTAAGAGCCAAAGATCAGTTTTCAAAGGCGAGAGCTAGCCGGCGACGCGGGCGCACGGGCGCGGAGGGCCGGGGCGAGGCGGGCGCACGGCCGCGGGCGGCGCGGAGGAGGAGGCGGGAGCAGCCGCGGGCACTCGGGGCCGGGCGGGAGGTGGCGTGGCGCAGGCCGGCGCCGCGCGGGTCATGTTACACGGCCCGGCTCGGCGGCCGCCGGCCTGGGGTCAGCGCGGCCCTGCGCCGAGCGCCGAGCGCGGGCCGGCCTCCCCACGCGTGGCCGCCGCCGCCCCGAGCCCGGATCCCGGATCCCGGAGCCCCGAGCCCCGAGCCCCGAGCCCCGCCGCGGCCCTCCCGCCCGCCCGCCCGGCCGCTCTCCCGCCCCCCGGCCCGGGACCCGCAGCGAGCCCGCGCCCGCCCCCGGAGCCAGGACCGCACCGCGCCCGCCCCGGCCCCGGCCCCGGCCCCGGCCGGGAAACCACTTTATCTGCCCCGAAGAGGCAACTTCGGGAGGGAAATCTGCAGCGACCCAGTTCTCCTCCCCCGCCTCCCTGTGAATAAATGAAACCCTAAGTGTCTAGGTGTGCGGCCTCTCCACTCCCCGGCTCCCCTCCCCACCTCCCCCAGGCGGCTCTGGCGGGGGAGAGCAGCGCCCCGGGCCCGGCGCGGGCTGCGGGTGCGCAGGCATGGACGTTAGGCTCCTGCTTTCCCAGCCCCCCTCGATGGAGCAATCTGGGGACCCAGGAGTGGGAAGAGAGTAGGGGCTTTGTGGTGCTGGGAGCTGAGGAGAATGAAATGTGCAGTTGAGTGTGTTGCTCGCATCCCAGGGAGCAGTGCAGTGCTGATTGTCTGTTGCTGAGATAGCCTTTTGTTCGGAACATAAGGTTTAAGAAATACACACACGTTTTCTGGGGTCTCTTGTTAGATGTAAATGTGCTGCATCCAGACGCTTACTGTGCTGTGTAAGCTCAGTTGGTTTACTAATCACCCCGCCCCACCCCCAAACAATCAGGATCATTTGAATGGGAACCTCATTCAGACTTCTAGGCTGAGAGTATTGCCTTCAACCTATTTCATTCTAGACTAGCCAACCATCCAACTGAGATAATAAAGCAAACAATAACATTTGATCATGATGTCTACGAGATAATGTGCCCGGCAAAGTTCTTTAGGAATTGTAATGAGAAAGAGAGTGAGTTGGGTAATAATTTCTCTTCATTTTCATTAAATATGACTTCAATAGATAAATGGTGAGTTTCTACTTTGGCCTGGTGCATATCCAGTCCACTATATTTCAACTAAGCTAAGAGTGAAGGAGGCAAATTATGTATTCGACCAGGAGCCTGTCTAGCTGAAAATGTTACCTTTGAAGGTTGAAACCCAAAACATACTTGTTTAGAACCGACCCTCCTCATAACTGTTCACATTTCCCCCAGCCTCTCTGCTGTAGCTTTAACGAAATGCAGCTCTTAAAAAAATACCAGATATATACTTTGAAATTAATTTCATTCTCCTTTTGTGATTTTCTTACATTTGAATAGATGCATTTAGTTAACACGATGAGAAAGAAATTATTTTAGTTAAACCTAGGCAGATTGCAGAATATAAAGATAAAAGAGTGATTTGAGATTTTAACAGATATTTGTAAGGAATGAGATTTCTATTTGGAATGGATTTGACCTTTCTGCACATTTTTTAAACTAGCCTTCGAAATAAAACAGAAGAACTTTATTCTGATGTAAGAGAGAACACTGAAACTCCTTTAGTTACATTTTACAAGATGGCTTTGAAAATGAAATTATGAAAAGTTGTTCATTGGATTTCACCACAAAGAAATAAGTGTTGAAAAATATCTGTGGGCCACTATTGGATTAAGTACAGATGAATTAAAAAACCTGTGTGGAGCTCATAATTTCAGTTATTGCCCATTTGGGGAATGACAACCCAAAGTCCTCTGGACAGAGCAGATGCTCTGTGCAATTCATGCAAAACTGCTCTGTTCTTGTTAAGAAAGTTCAGAGCTCATCAACCTTTAACACTAAATTACTCATATTGAATTTACAGTTCCTCTTGTAAATCAAAATATTGAATGAAGTATACATAATAGAATACCCACTGAGTACAAAAACAATGTATTTTGATGACAGACAAACCAGCTCACTTGCAAGATCTAAAATAAAATAACCACTACTTTCTAAAAAGAAGAGGAAAAAGTGGGCAAGAGTTTAATAGATAACTAGTACATTTTCCAATTCCTTTATATATTCATTTGAAATATTATAAAATCCATTGTTCAACATACCAATGAATATAATTAACCGTGGAATCAAAGAAAGGAAAAACTATTCAAAAGAGAGCTGCATGTATTTACACAGAGTTTAAAAAATGTTCCAAATTACATATACTTGGGGGGGGAGATTTACATAATAGAATATACATTATGGGATTTGCATGACTAATAAGATCCATGGTGGGTCCCTGTCATTGTCCTATTTCTAGCATTTTTTTTCTTTTAAGAATGGGTAAAGTTGCTTTTCTCCAATTATTTTAGCAAAAGAAAATGAAACAACTTTGTTTTTCACAGATGTATCGCTTTGTTTGCAATGCTTCCAGTTTTCATTTTAACAAACTATTTTTGATGATGTGGTATGATTAACATTTGAAGGGGTCATCGTATTCTATGTGCATTCATCTCTGTAACTTATATTCAATAGAAATTTTCTAGCAATAACTTGACATCCATCTCTGTTTTATTAAACTTTTCTTGTGATAACGTGGGCATTAGAAATTGAGGATTTTAAGAAGTTTGATTAGCTAATCAAGGAAGAATCTATTTGACTAGTTGTTTCCCATTGCATTAGTTCATTGCCTATTTCTTTCTTTTAATTTACTTTTTTAATGTAGAGACATTTAAACATAATGAATTATATTTTGATAGACAGATGAATTCCTAATACATAGTATGTTTTGGCTTGGGCTTTTTAAGAAAATTAGAAGAAAAGCAAACATATTGTTTTCCTTCAGGAGTGTGTGTACATGTGTATGTGCATAAATTTGTGTGTTTCTATATTCCTTTCAAGCTAATTCAGAGGTGAATCATTCTATTTTTTCCTTGTTCTTATTCTCAAATAATATAAGCAAAAACAACAAAAGCGAAGCACAAGGAAATAAGCAAGGTAATGTGGAATGTGATTTTACAAGTGGTGGTGTGTTTGCCTTCATTGGACTATGGATAATATGAGTTAGGGCAGACACAGAGTTGTGATTTACCTGTGTGAATGGAGAGGAAAGAAAAGAAAAAGATGACCAAAGGCAGAAGGTAGACAGAAGGAAGAAAAGAGTAGAGAGAAGAGGATGAGAAGATACTTTATTTATTTATTTATTTATTTATTTTTTTGCGGTACTGGGGATTGAACGCAGGGCCGTTCTACGTTGCGGAGGGCCTCACTAGGTAGAGAGAGAGAGAGAGAGAGAGAGAGAGAGAGACAGGGAGAGAGAGAGCGAGAGAGCTGAGGCTGGCCGCGAACCCAGATATGCTCCGGTCTCCGCCTCCCAAAGTACTGGGATTACAAGCGTGCGCCACCACGCCTGGCCAGAAGATACTTTAAAGAGAAATACAAGTTTAGAGAAATATTATGTCTAGTTTTCATAAAATGCTGAATACAATTCAATTTTTAAGTACTGTTTTTAGTCTGAAACATAAATACTAACTGCTTTAATAAAACATTAATCTAATAATACTCCTCCCAAACAACTGTGTTTCAAAAAGCATTCTAGGACTTAGTAGCTGTTCATGAAATCTAGAGATTTTGTATATTGCTTACATATCTAAAGTAGAGCTTACAATAATGAAAATTAGTGATCCAATAATTTTAATGCTTCCATAAAATTGCAGTTTATTTTAAGAATATCATTTGCACTTCAAATAAGACTTCTAAGTTTTTATGCAAACCCCCCAAATAAAAGCTAGTGAAGACCTTGACCTCATTCAGTAAAATTACTCAAATTGTTCAGAATTATACTTGATTGCAGATACTGTCAAATATTGTTAGAATGGTCCATATATCTCTTCAGCATTCTAGCCCTATGGTAGAGACAAACTGGAAAATCCTGTGAGGGGTTCACTTGAGATATTTTCCTGGTGGTGCAGAAATATTTTCTTCTAATAACCTGAGGGTTATATTTTTCATTCACATATATTTGTAGTATTCATATCTTTGCTGCAACCTCTTTCCTGATTTTGCATGGTTCTCAATTTCATTCAGAAAGTACATACTGAATGCTTATTGTGGTTAAAAGTATTGCTCTAAAATTGCAGAGAATTTAAAGAAAACTGACGTTAACATTTTATGGATGAAGCTAGATAAATTCAGCTCAAAGTAAATGTCGTAAGTACAATAATAAAATACTTCTGCCCAGAAGAAGAAACTTTTTTTTTCATGAAGGAGAGGGCAGCTTTTGTGGACATTGTGGTCTCAATATTTGGGCTCCATTGCACAAATCACTTGTAGTTTGTATACACTGTGCTGTTTCTCCCCTGCATTTCTCATGCCGTTGTGTCCTCTATTCAAATTGACTTTTCCCCACCCCTTTTGTGGACCAACTTCCTTAAGACTGTCAGCACGTACCTCCTCCAAGCACAAACCCCGGCCTTCCTAAGGTAATGAAGTATCTTTCCCCTGAGCTTTCATCAGAACCTACCTTCCTATCACTTAAAACATATCCCTGTGTTTGACTCCTCCATTAGACTGTGAGCTTCTTGAAGGCAGGCAATTTTCCACCTTTGCTTTTCTTCCTCAAATGCATAAATTAATAATGACAATCGTAAGCCGGGCGTGGTGGCGCACGCTTGTAATCCCAGTACTTTAGGAGGCGGAGACCGGAGGATCCGGGTTTGCGGCCAGCCTCAGCTCTCTCTCTCTTTCTCTGTCTCTCTCTCTCTCTCTACTTAGTGAGGCCCTCCGCAACTTCGTGAGACCCGGTTTCAAAATAAAGTATAAAAAAAAATAGGGCTGGGGGTGTGGCGCGGAGGTAGAACGGCCCTGCGTTCAATCCCCAATACCGCAAAAAAAAATAATAATAATAATAATAATGACAATCATGCAAAGTGGTTGCTGAGGAAATTAATGAGTTGTTGTGTAGGGAAATTAGACATGAGCAAAGGCAGGTGGAAAGGAAATTGTGGGAGTCTTCAAAGGAAACAGAAGCTATTCCAGTTGGGCTGAAGCTTTGCTTTACATAGGTATGCCAGGGGAAAATAAGGATAGAAGTCAGAAATGGAGATGTCCTGCAAAGGAATTTTATTGAGTCACTGGTTAAGAGGTTGCATTTCAGTAAGTGGGTGATCGGAAGATCTGGAAGGTTTTTAAGCTAGAGACTTATGTTAGCTAAACCCTACTTTAAGAAGATGAAGTGAACAGAACTGGAGATGGGGAGACCAACTGAGAATCTATTGCAATGGTCCATCATTTTCTGCTCCCTCAAAGTGTCACTCTTTCTTGTACGGTTTGGTGATATGCTTCCTTGCCTTTTTTATAGATGGTCTATTTGTATTGATTGCTCAATACTCCACGTTCGTTTTGTAATATTGCAAAATGTCAGTGTGTTTAAAGGCATTCATTTAATGTCAAAGATATAAAAAAGGACAATACATTGGAATTGAATTTCTTTCCTCAACCTGAGCATGGTCTTTGTACTCATTATTCTGCCTCCCTCCTCAACTACCACTTCACAACGAGTTCCACTCACACTGTGCTTTTAGCTTAGGAGGTATTTCATTTTCAAGAGAAGTAATGGTTGAAGATAGGAAAAGGTCTTCCCAGGAATATATCTGAGCAAGCAAAATAAGCAAAGTGAATTTTTTTATGTATGGAATAAAAATATACATGCAAATTTCTTTCATTTAAAGTATATTAAAGTTTCCTAAACAGGGTTTTTAATTCATTTGAAACAGCATTAGGTTAGGTGGGCTGTTGGTGCTTTGAATTAATGTGCAAGCTGTTAATCTCCATAGACCTGGATTTAAAATTAGACAAAGCAATAATTAGTTTGGCACCATCATTTCACTACCCAGAGGGTAATAATGTAGGTCATAAAATACTACAGCCTGGCACAAGTTTTTTTTCTGTACAAAACAAGGATCTTGTATAAGGTGGTGAATACATATATGTGTGTGTATATATATATATATATATATATATATATACATATATATGTATATATGTATTTGTTACTTGGAAGTACAGTGGCTCAGCTTTTTATGTATGCTTCATTATTCTAAGAGACCTCATTTCAGAAATTCTTATCAGGTTTTCCTAGTTTAAGATGAGTCTTTCCCTTCTAAGTGATACAAAGAAACCGTCATAGTATCTCCTCTCTGTGGCTGCTTTTGTTTCCTCTATAATATTTTTCCATACATCCTTTATACATTTAGCCATAGAATTAAGATTCTAATTTGTGCTATGCTCTTATTTTGCTGTAGTTATTTTCTCCGCCAGTTTGCATTTTGTTAAATTATAGGAATGGTATACTATAAAATTTCTTTAACATATAAAAGTGTTGCATTCAAGTAAGTGCTTACCATACATACCTTGATTTGTTTTCATGGCAAATGACTACTGGCAGTATCAATAATTCAAGAACAGAAACAATGAAAATACAGAGGAATTGCATTTGGATACTTCTTCCTGTCAATCATCCTTCCAGGTTCCTATTTGAACATTCTGAAAATGAGGAAGACATCAGGTCTAGCCTTAAGTATGAGTAATAGTTTTCTATTTCTTTACACTGCTCACCCCAACTGAGCTTTTAAAGCACAGGTATCTTGGGTGTCTCTACATAGCTTAATATTTCAAGCTATGGAAATAATGTTTTAATATTGAATTTAAAATGTATTTCATACAATATACATGCTCAGACTTTCTATTTTACATAAAGCAATATGCAAGCACCTGTTTGTATCCATAGAGAGTGTTCAATGTATTAGATGAGTACATTCACAAATCATTTAAGTTGAGCTTTTCAAGTGATGTGAGACACTGATACAAACTTGCTAATGATAATTATAGAACTGATGCTGATTTAGTCATTTCAAAAAAGCCACGGAGGCATAATTAGTGTCTGAATGGCCTCAATATTGCATTATTAGGAGGCTAGGGTGAAACTTGAAATGAGAACATCAAGGCTGATAACAGAAAAGAAAACATGAAATACATACATAATTCATTCTGAGATATTATAAAGGTTTATAACCAGAAACAATAATTTGCAGAAAGCATCTCATGTACTGAAGCCAACTGCCATCATTTGGTCAACCTGTTAAAGATCAAATAGTATATTCTTAGCTATTCTCAGTGGTGTCTTTGTAATAAAGTAGCAGCAAACAGACATTGTTTGCTTCTGGTCACTTTTAAAGAATGTTCAGTTTATCAGTAGGGACTTTAATCTCAACCTTAATAGAGTACAAAAGCAGCCTTGTTCCTGTGCTTCTCTCCTTAAGGCCACAAGCCATGTGCAGTTTTTTTTTCCTTTAATTTAAAAGAAGAGAAATAAAATCCTTCTTTGGAAAACACTAAATGTTCTGGATTTTTTTTCCCTCAGAAAGTAATTTTCACTTTTCCTCTTTTCCTTTGTCGGTGTTTTTCTTTTCCCCTTCTTGCTGATGTACAGATGTTCCACCATACTTCACAGTTGTTGCAGGAGTGAAGACATAAAGAACATCCATTACATGTCCTCTGCTGGACCCTTGCCAGGCTGGGGTTGACTTGAGCATTATAGAACTGAAATGTCCTCCTTTTGCATAGGGGGCTACACATATGAAAAATGACACCTGAACCAAGTTAAACATAGAAATAGATTGCAATATTAGTCATTCTTTCTTATTTGAATGAGTATACATGTAATCAGACAAAGGCATCTTTAAATATCATATGTCTGCCTATCTAAAATGCCTGTTTTCAGCATGATTGTCATTTTTATTATTATTTCAGTTTCCAAAATTGACAAGGTTTGAGCTGTATTGAATAGGAAAAAAATCTGCGCTGTGGGCTAGTGTTTACCATAAATATTGGCCTTCATTTCCCAGTGAGGTGTCTTGTTCTCAGAACAATCGGATTTCCAACTATTTGGGTGGAGAGAGATGTAGGTATAATGCTAGTTATATACAAGTAGAAAAAAAATTCTTGGAAGCAGGTGTGGGTTTCATGTGGATCAAAGAAGTTTCGGGGACCAAACTATATTTCAGTTTCCCAAATATGACAGTCAATTTATTTAATTTTTTAAAAATGGAGATAATGTATTTGCTTCTGTTTCTCCACCTGCCTGAAATAACTTAAACAGTGAATGTTACTTAAATCCTTTGTAAATTTATTTTTAATGCCTACACTTCCATGGTGAGACTGGTTGGAATATCATTGGTTGGGTTCGTTTGCTATTTTGTTTTGCACTTCTTGGTCACTGACTACCATTGCAGTCTTCCTATCCCTCCATTTCCATATTGATAAATAAAAGAAACAAATTCATAATTTCATTACAGATGTTTTTGGTTGCAAGTAAGAGAAGAAACAACTAACAGTAGCTCTAATACTAACACGTTCATTGTCTCCTAATTGAAATGTGTGGGTAGTGCAGTTCTCAGGTTTCTGCTCTGTCATCTTCAACATCCTGCTGATATTTGCTCCACATTATGGGTGCAAGAGCTTCAGATATCCAATGAAATAAGACTATATCCCAAGACTTCAAGATGGTGGATAAAACTTAAACAGAACTTACCCATTTGTGGAACTACAGTGGGAAGCCAACTTGAGGAGGTCTAGTCTGAGCTTGATGCATTGGGAAACAAAAGCCCTGGTGTTTTCCTGCCCCCAGAAACGTGCAGCCAATACTACCACACTGAGTGGGCACCTAGCATGAGACCCTGCTTGGCTCTAGGGGGAATACCACTGAAACAAAATGACTGAAGAATCTGTACAGCAGGAAGCCAGAGCCAGTTGATGTCATGGAAGGGAGTGGAACTCATTTCCCCTTTACGACTGGTGGTTTGGGTGGCCAGCTGATGAAGCTCTGGGGATGGAGTAGGCCTGTGTGAGTATGCAGGGTACTGGGCCTCAGAAGGCCAGAGCTGTGGGAGGCGAACTGTGCAGGGCCTGCTGCGCCCTCCCCCAGTGCAGATGGTTGTTCTGCATATCTCACTTTGGTGAGACCTACAGAGAAAGCAAGACCCACAGGCACTGACACAGTATGCACTGCATCAAAACTCACTAATCACAGCCATAGAAGCAACAGGGAAACTACACTAAAAGCCCAGTTGGAATTAAACTCCGTATTACACAGCAATTTGATATCCCAGGACACGTCAAGAGAAGAGTGCTCCTTAAGAAGGCCCTCACATAAAAGTGGAAAAGATATCCATCCCAACAGACGTAAAAAAATTCAAGATAGAAAAAGAAGAAATGGGGGGCAGAGGCAATATCACTCCTCCAAAAGTACATAACTCTCTAATAACTTACTCCAAATATACTGGAGTGGATGAAATTCTGGGCAAATAATTCAAAAGAATGATGTGGAAAAATGGTTAATGAATTCAAAGGTACAAATAAATAGCCGAATGACTTAAGGAAGACAATGCAGGTTATAAAAGAGCAATTCAAATTAAGAGAGATTCTGAAAAGGAACCAAACAGTAATTTTAGAAGCAAAATACTCAATAAGTCAAATAAAAATCTTAGTTGAAAACCTCACTTATAGACCAAATCAAGCAAAACAAAGAATATCAGAGCTTGAAGAAAAGATTGGTCAACTGTAACACTGAAACAGTAATAAGAAAATAGTAAGAAACAATGAACAGAATATATAATATCTATGGGATACTATTAAAAAAACAAATGTATAATTAATAGGAATAGACCAAGGAGCCTAGGTATAGACTAGAGGCATGAAAATATCTATTCAGTGAAATAATAGCAGAAAGTTTCTCAAATATTAGGAAAGATATGGACATCCAGGGACAGGAGACATTGAGAACCCCAAATAGACATGGCCACAGAAGAACTTCTCTATCACATATAGAGATAGCCAAAAGTAGAGAACAAGAACAAATATATTTAATATTTTAATATAAAATATATTTAATATTTAATATAAAATATTAAAAGCTGTAACGCAGAAGAGCCAAGTCCACATAAAGACAAGCCCACCAATATAACAGCAAAGTTCTCATCAGAAACTTTACAAAGGCCAGGAGGTCATGGAATGATGATTTTTTAAAATTTGTTTGTATGTTTGTTTGGTGGTACTAGAGATTGAACCAAGAAGCATTCTGTCTCCAAGTTATATCCCAGCCATATTTTATTTTTTTGTTTTGAAACAGGGTCCTGCTAAATTGCTGATAGACCTCCCTAAATTGCTAAGACTAGTCTACAACCTGTGATACTCCTGTCTCAGCCACCCAAGTACTGGGGTTATAGGCATATGCCACCATACCCGGGTGGCATATGTTTTTCAAAGCCTGAAAGAAAATAACTGCCAACCTAGATTACTAAATTCATCAAAGTTATTCTTTAGAATTGAAGGAAAAAGCCGGACTATAATCCTAGCACCTTGGAGGCTGAGACAAGAGGATTGCAGATTTGAGGTCAGCACATGGTAACTTAGTGAGAATCTGTTTGTTCTGAGCAGCATTCTTGCAGCTATAATCTAAAAGACTGATCACATAACTTAAAGGAAAGATTTATTTTCTTATGGTTTCAGGTTCGATCCATGTGAGGCCTGAGACCATGGATCTCAGGGCATAGTGGTGAGAGGTGGAGAGAGGGAGAGCACATGGGCTTTGCTCCTCACATCATGGAGCCTGAAATCAGGACAGAGAGCTGGGGTGGGGGAAGTTGGGGGGAGGAACCATTTGTATAATCCCCAAGCCTGCACCCCTAGGGATCCACCTCTAGGCATATACTACTGGCCTGGGTCACCACCCAGATATATTCATTATAATGGATTTATTTACTGCTGGGATTACAACCCTCATAACTCAATTACATTAGCTCCAAACAGTAATACATGAGCTCTTTAGGGGACATTTTATATCGCACTATAATACTGTTTAAAAAAATAGGGCTGGGGCAGTGTAGCTTAGAGGTAGAACACTCTTGGGTTCAATCCTCAGTTCTACACACACACACACACACACACACACACACACACACACACTGCAGACTTGCTGATCAAATTAAGAAACAAACCTAACAATTTGTTCCCTGAAAGAAATCCACCTCACTGACAAAGACATACAAACACTGAAAAGGAAAGAATAAAAAATGATACTCCAAGCTAATGGAATCAGAAAGCAATCAGGAGTAGTAGTAATCATGTTCCCCCCAAAAATACATTTCATGCCAAAATTGGTCAGGAGAGGCAAAGAAGATCACTATATATTGACAAAGGGAACAATCCATCCAGAAGATATAACAATTGTAAATATATATGCACCAAATGCCACAGCATCCAGTTTTATAAAACAGGTGCTACTGAACATAAAGGGAATAAAAATACAATATAATAATAATGGGTGATTTCAAAACCCATTATCACTAATAGATAGACCATCCAGACAAAAAGTCAAGAAAGAAATATTAGAGTTAAATTACACTATAAATCGAATGAACATAAAAGACATCTACAGAATATTTCATCCAACAGCTACAGAATAGACATTAGTTTCATCATCTCATGAAACTTCTTTCAAAATAGATCATCGTTTAGGCCTTAAAACAAGTCTTAGCAAAAATTAAAAATTGAAATGATTTCTAGCATCTTATCAAATCATAACAGAATGAAACTAGAAATTAACAGCAAGGGAAATTGTAGAACACATGGAGACTAAACAATATACTTTCAAACCAGCATTGGATCATTGCAGAAATCAGAGGAGAAATTAAAAGTTTCCAAGAATCAAATGAAAATGGAAACACAACATCCCGGAATATATGGGATACAGCAAAAGTAATACTGTGAGGGAAGTTTATAGCTATGATTGCGCACATTAATAAAACTGAGAGATCTTAAGCCGGGGGTGGTGGCGCACGCTTGTAATCCTAGTACTTTGGGAGGCGGAGACCGGAGGATCCAGGTTCGCGCCCAGCCTCAGCTCTCGCTCTCTCTCCCCTGTCTTTCTCTCTCTCTCTCTCTCCTTAGTGAGGCCCTCCGCAACTTCGTGAGACCCGGTTTCAAAATAAAGCATAAAAAAAAAAATAGGGCCGGGGGCGTAGCGTGGAGGTAGAACGCCCCTGCGTTCAATCCCCGGTACCGCAAAAAAAAAAAAAACAAAAAAAAACTGAGAGATCTTGAATAAATAACCTAGTGAAATATCTCAGGGACTTAGAAAAAACAAGATCAAACCCAACCCCAAATCAGTAGAAGGAAGTAAGTAATAAAAATCAGATCAGAAAGAAAGGAAATAAAGACTAAAATGACAATACAAAGGATTAATGAAACAAGTAATTGGTTTATTGAAAAATAAATAAATTGACAAACCCTTCACCAAACTAACCAAAAGAGAGAGATGGCCCAAATAAATAAAATTAGAGATGAAAAAGAGGCTATTATAACAGATACCACTGAAATAGAAGAGATCATTAAGGAATATTTTTAAAAAATCATATACCAATAAATTGAAAAATCTGGAAGAAATGGACAAAATTGAATTAAAAAGACACGGGAAAGAATAGAACAATAGAAAACAATGAAATTGAAGCAATAATACAAAGTCTTCCCAAAAGGGAAAGCCCAGGACTGGGCATATTCACTGGTGTAGTTTAACAGACTTTTTTTTTTGTGTGTGTGTGGTACCAGAGATTGAACCCAGGGGCATTCTACCTCCACACTACACCCCCGGCCCTATTTTTTATCCTTTATTTATTTATTTATTTATTTGTTTTTTTTTGTTTTTTTTTTTTTGCGGTACCGGGGATTGAACCCAGAGGTGTTCTACCTCCGAGCTTCGCCCCCGGCCCTATTTTTTATCCTTTATTTTGAAACTGGGTCTCACGAAGTTGCAGAGGGCCTCACTAAGTAGCTGAGGCTGGCTGCGAACCCGGATCCTCCAGTCTCCACCTCCCAAGTACTGGGATTACAAGCGTGCGCCACCACACCCGGCTTAACAGACTTTTAAAGAATAACTAGTACCAAAGCTTCTTAGCATATTCCACAAAATGCAAAGGGAAGTAATCCTTCCAAACCCATTCTATGAAGCCAAAATCCCCATTACTAAAACCAGATAAAGACAAACAAACAAACAAACAAAAAAACTGTTCACCAATATCCTTGGTGAATACAGATGCAAAAATAACACAATTTTTACTATGACTTCTATTAAAAAATACTTATTTTAGCTCTCCAGCACCTAATTCCTAGCAGATCTAGCTAGTTCAAAGTAATATGGCTTTTTTCAATTGCTCACAATCTTCTTTGGTGATACACTCAGTTAGTTTAGAAATCTCCCCTTCTCCTTCCCTTGTCTTATTGTGGTTGGTACTGTAGGTCCTGTATTTGATGTGGAGGCCAGTAGTCCAGCCATGTTCAGTCTTCACTGGGGTTTAGTTTATTGTGATAGTCTTGGTGGTCTTGGATACATCTGCAGTAAGTATCCCTGGTCCTCTAATGTAGTCATCAGCTTGTGTGGTCCAAGTCGACTCTGTTCAAGGTGTTTCATAAAGATATATGTGTGCTTCTCTTGGTCTACTAAAATCCTCTCACCCTTTCTGCATGCTTATTGGGGACATCATAATCTTTGGGGTATTTCCCACACCATGTTCAATATATGCCCTGTGAGAATTCTGAGTCTTTCTTCAGATCTAACCCTATAGGCATTTTTTTTTCAGCACTAGGGATGGAACCCAGGGGCACACTATCACTGATCTACATCCCCCAGCCCTTTTTATTTTTTTTATTGTGAGACAAAATCTCACTAAATTTCCCAGGCTGGCCTCAAAACTGCAATCCTTCTGCCTCAGTCTACCAAGAAGCTAGAATTACAGGCATGTACCACTGTGCTCAGAGACCCTATAGGAATCTTACTCACTATTTACTCCTATTTCACAGTGGCATCATAATACTGATTTCTTTAAGAAGAAAGCATTGGAGTTGGAAGGAAGACTCCATACCTATGACTAAGCCCTATTATTCCCTATTTATTTATTTATTTATAAACAGGGTCTCACTAAATTACTGTGTACTGGCCTCAAACCTGCAATCCTCCTGTCTCAGCCTCCCAAATACTGGGATTACAAACATGCACTATTGCACCCAGCTTTTCCCTCTATTTTTATGCCTGAACTTCTCCTTCTACCACTATCTATCTCTTTCTATTTCTTCTCCCTCCTCCAATACAGGTGCTATTTTTGGTCTTTTTCTGAATTGTCAATATCATCTTTTACATCATCTTGTATCCTTTCCAACACTGTTATTTATGTATAAATTCTATTCTAAATTCTTAGGGCCTTTTTGCTTTTAATTTTCAAAAGTTTTCTCTCAAAATCATTTGTCTTTTCCTCCTTGTTTTATTAGATATTTTGTCTCCATGATTGGAACTTAAATTTGAGATTTTTACCCTTTTATTCTTACTTAACCCTCTCCTGGAAGATGATTCATTTAGAATGATATAGCAAGGGCAATAAATACAAAGAATAATGAGAGGGATGTCCAAAAGAAAAAAATCAGTTACTGTCTCAAAATAGGATCTTTTAACCCATCATATTAGCATGTGAGGTTAAAAGAACTCTTTAGAGAGAAACATTTCAAATCCCCTCAGAAAAACAGCCAAGTCTTAATTACTTCCACAAATTTTGCCAGCATAGTATTTAGAACCAATTGTTGGACAATATTCCAGTTATAGAACAGTGCTGAACATAACAACAAATGTGTCCATTATGCTTATTCCATTTTTCTGCTGATTATGGTAGTGTTCATATTTCCAACATTCTAAAAGTAATCTTTATGAACAAGCAAACTAGAAATTGTTGTGGGTTATCCACTGAACTAGGCTTTTACCTAATTTATTTGACAGAATATTTAGGAAGGTGTTATCAACTCTCTTTTCTGGTGAGAAAACTGAGTCTCAAAAAGGATAAATAATTCCCAGGGAAGATAAAAATCTAGTTAATGACAGAACTAGAAACTCTACTCAGTTCTATCTTGCTCCAAAGTCCTTGCACTTTTTATTATACCATGCTTTTTTCCCTCATGTGTCTTGGGAAACTTCACTCTAGTATATACATCCCCAGAATCAGTGTCATGACTGCTGGGAAATTGTTCAATACTTTTCAGACTTGTACTGGCAAAATTTCTCATCCTAATTAGATTTGAAGTTGCTCACTCATGCTGTAAAGCCAAGCAGAAACACTGTGTGATGGAGTTCATCTTGTTTATTGTTCAGTTAAACTTATAGGACTTGACTACATTTTTTCCCCTGAAAAGTCAACTCCTTAATAAATTGATGAGTGTGGAAGGACACTATGTCAAACAAAATATCTTTCTACTTTTTAAGCCATTCTCCTTGAAATTTTTACAACTCAAAATGTGTGAATTTTTCAATAATTAAGTTTTCACTTGTGTTTCTTTGATTAAATTAAGAATGATAGAAATTGTGGGAGCCTTAGATACTTTCATAGATAATTTTTTTGTTCTCTCTTCTACTTTTCTTTCTCCTTCTATTCTCTAAAATTAATATTCTTTTAAACCATAGTGTGTATATGTGTGTGTGTGTGTGTGTGTACATATACAAATTCAGAGTGTTTCTAAAATCTTTGATGAATTTAATATGCTTTATTTTTTTATATTCATTTATTGGTGCATTGTGATTATACATTTTGATATATATCAGGGTATCAACATCATACATGCACACATTGCACATTTAGCCCTCCCTCCAATCCCACCCTATTCCCTCCCCCTTCCCTTCCTTTCATGCTCCAGATAGTGATTGAGTCTTATAGGTTTGTGTATGTACATCATGTGCTATAGT